>JAKOGI010003579.1:0-42500 GCA_029747015.1 Carnegiea gigantea | reverse complement strand
GTTATGCCTAAGCCAAGTGTGCCGAGAACACCGCCACCGCCATCTGCCAAGAGGCAGAAGGAGCTTCAGAGACTTGAGTTTGGAGTCAACAATATTGGCCGTGTACTTCTGTTAGTGGGATGATGATGCCTTATGTTTAGGTTTATCTCTTGGAATTTGAGGGGAATTAATAATCGTGATAAGAGAGTTTTGCTTAAAATTTTTTTGAGGGACTGGAATTATGATCTCATTTGTCTTCAACAGATGAAACTTGAGGATGTTAAGCTTTTTGATACACGTAGCATTTGGGAAAACTAGCCTATTGGGTTCGTGTTTCTTAAGGCGATAGGTTTAGCCGGTGGAATTTTAGTTTTGTGGAATAAAAATTCTTTACATTTAGTTTCCTTATATTGTGGACAACTTTTCGATCACTTGCTTTTTGCAATTGGTTGATGGCAGCATCTCATGGGTGTTTATAGTCTACATGTTAGAGTTGACAAACTGAGGATGTGGGATGAACTATGCCGTATTCAAGATGGTTGGTCTGGTCCTTGGTGCATAGGGGGAGATTTTAATGAATTTTGCATTCTCAAGAAAGGAGCAGAGGTGTTTGTCCTTTTAATGCAATGGTGGAGTTTCAGGATTTCATCAATTATTCGGCCTTGATGGATCTTCCCTTGAGAGGGGGAGACTTTCCATGGTCCAAGAGTGGAGATGAATTAGTATGTTCAAAGTTGGACCGATTTCTTGTGTCGGCAGATTGGGTGGAGTTTTTTCCAGACATGTGTCAAAAAAGGCTGTTGAGACCTGTTTTGGATTACTTTCATATTTGTCTTGAGACGACAAGGCTAGAAAGGGGTAAGACTCCTTTCAAGTTTGAGAATATGTGGTTAGAATTTGAGGGTTTCTCGGATCTCATCAAAGAGTGGTGAGGGGAGGCTCAATTTAACGGTTTTACTATTATATTGTTGCAAATAAACTTACGTTTGTCAAAGAGAAACTTAAAAAGTAGAATAGGGATGTGTTTGGAAATATCAAGGCTCAATAGTATAATCTTTTGGGAATTATAAATTCTCTCGATGTGAAAGAAGAAACTTCTAGCCTTACTAGCCATGATATTCAGCAAAGAAGGGTTGCAAAAGATGATTGGGCAAGAATTACTTGGAAGGAGGAAATCTCTTGGAAACAAAAGTCGAGGGCTTTATGGCTTAAGGCAGGCGATTGTAACACCAAATTCTTCCACAGATTAGCTAGTATGCGTAAGAAGTTTAACTCTATGTCTTTTGTGGTGGTGGATGGGGTTTGATATGATGCTCTTCTAGATATAAAGTCTGCAATCTACAACTTTTACAAATCTCTTTTTTCCGAGTTAGAACCGTGGAGACTAAAAGTTGATAGATTGCCTTTGCCCTTCCTACGAGACTCTGATAAGGCGTTTATTGAGATGCCTTTCAGTGAAGAAGAAGTTAATAAAGCCCTTCTTGATTGCTGTGGGAATAAGGCCCTCGGACCTAACAGTATGACTATGGCTTTCCTTCCGGACAATTGGTACACTATCAGTGGAGATGTGATGAGAATGTTTGCCGAGTTTTTCTCTTCAGGAAGATTTGTGGCTAGCCTCAATGCCACTTTTATTGGTCTTATTCCTAAGAAAGCAATTGCTGACTTTCGGCCAACCAGCTTGGTTGGTTGCATTTATAAGTTGCTTTCCAAGGCTTTAGCTTGAAGCTTAGTTTTAAAAAGCGCGAGGCGCACTAAGGCGCATAGGGTCCCAAAGCGCGATGCGCAAGGCATGAGGCAAAGGCGCATGCATCATGGATGCGAGGCGCACTTGTATGCAAAATATTGTTGAAGTATTTTATATTTTACAAAGCATATTTTGCAGAAACAAACTAGATAAATGCATTAAAAATATGATTAGACATCAATATGACTGCTAAAATCGCAAATAACCTTAAGACATGTTATCTTATCATCTTAGTTCCCCCAATACACGTTTTTACAGTACAATTTCAGCTCACCTTTTAGCTCCCACGGAAGAAAAAGAAAGAAAAAGCTAAAGTCAAGGCTAAGGAAAACAAGAAAAAAGGGGAGATATAGCATCGCATTCTTGAGGCGCACCTCATCCCCTCTGAGGCGTTGACCCGGTAGCATCACGCCGAGGCGCGCCTAGGCGTGCCTCAAGCGGGCTTTTTTAAAATAAGGCTTGAAGATTGAGAAGCATAATTGGGAATCTTGTTTTAGGGAACCAAAATGCCTTTGTTGGAGGTCGTTAGATCATTGATGCGGTTTTTATAGCAAATGAGCTTATTGATGCTAGGGTCAAGTCGATAAAGTCGGGAGTCGTTTTTAAGTTGGATATTGAGAAGGCTTATGGTCATGTGAACTGGGATTTTTTGATGTATGTCATGAAAATATGGGCTTTGGGGAAAATTGGATTGGATGACTCCGCCATTGCACATCATCTACATCCTTTGTAGCTCTTATCAATGGTTCTCCAGTGAAGTTCTTTTCGGCTTCTAGAGGTCTTTGTCAAGGAGACCCTTTATCCCTTGTCTCCCTTTATCCCCCCTTCTATTTCTGCTGGTCATTGAGATATTTACAAGGATGATTGATTTGGCTTCTGGTGCATATATGGGTTTTTAGTGGGCCGTTCGAGTATGAGAACTATGAGTGTCTCTCTTCTTATTTTTGCGGACGACACCATTGTTTTTTGTGATAATGATTGTGAGCAGATGGTGAGCCTTCATTGTGTGCTTACTTGATTTCAGGCGGTGTCGAGTCTGAGGGTTAATTTGGTAAAGAGCTCTATCCTGGATATATAGACAATATTTAACTACTTGCAGGTGTTTTAGGTTGCAATGTGGATGCCTTTCCGACTACTTACGTAGGTCTCCCTCTCGGTGCTAAATTTAAGGAGAAAGCCATTTGGGACCTAATTGTTAAGAAGTTTGAGAAAAGACTCTCTGGATGGAAGTCTATGTACCTTTCAAAAGGGGGAGGTTAACTCTCATCAAGAGTGTTCTCTCAAGTATCCCGACTTACTTCCTCTCTCTCTTTCCCTTAACTTCTTCAGTGGCCAATAGATTAGAAGCAATCGAGAGAAATTTCCTATGGGATTCTTTTGGGAGTGATTTCAAGTATCATCTTGTGAGATGGAACATTGGGAAGCAACCACTGTTTTTAAGAGGGTTAGGTATAAGGGACTTGCGATTTTTTAACGAGGCTCTTCTTGGTAAGTGGCTATGGAGATTTACGAATGAAAAGGGCAATCTGTGGAGAAAGGTAGTTACCATCAAATATGGTGACGATGGATTCGGATGGTTTCCCTCTATTGCAAAGGACTCTTATGGGAATAGTCTTTGGAGATATATTTCCAAAGGTTGGGAGAGATTCTTTCCATGCTTTTCCTTTGAGGTAGGTGATGGTTCTACAATCTTTTTTTGGCATGGTGGTTGGCGTGGCGAGATTCCTTTGAAAGACCTTTTCCCTAGTCTTTATGTTTTGGCAGTGGACAAAAATGCCTTTGTTGCTGATTATCGAGAGCAAGTTTTTGGTAGCAATATTTGGGCGCCTGTTTTTATTCGAGATAGATTTATTGATGATGTTTCCTTGATAAGCTTTGTTAATAAGCTTAATGAGGCCAAACTAGGAGACTCTTCAATTGATATGGTGAGGTGGGATCAAATCATTCAGGGGTGCTTCACTGATAGATCTTTTAGTTGGAAGCTTCTAGATTGGGATAATTCACCACGGGAGGCTCATTTTGCAAAAGGTTTCCCTTGTAAGCTCAATTGGAAATCTTTAGCCCCCTTAAAGGTGTCTTTCTTTGTTTGGGACGTTGCACATGGGAACATACTAACATGTGACAACTTGGAAAAAGGGGGAAAATCTTGGTTAATAGATGCTTCATGGGTAAAAGGAACTTTGAATCTACGGATCATTTATTGCTCCATTGTCAGTTTGTGTGTGTACTTTGAATCTAGCTTTCAGTTACTTGGGCATTTCTTGAGTTGCTTCTTATTCCCTTAGGAACCATCTTTTGGCTTAGGAGGGTTTCTTTGGTAGGAAAGTTAAGAAGAAGAAAGAGGCAGCTATGGTCCTACCTCATGTCATCTTTTGGACTACTTGGAGAGAGAGAAACATAAGAGTTTTTGAAAGTATAGAAACTCTAGTTCAGCGTTTGAAAGATAATTTCATCAAGATTTTCTACTTTTGGAAGAATGGGAAGCTTAGCTTTTCCTCTTTTGATCTGGCTGAATGTGTGGATAGTTTGTATTTAGGATGTATATAGCCTTTTGTATGATGCTCACTGTGGAGCTGATCCTCTGATCTTTCTATATTAATATATTACCTTTTCCTTATCAAACAAATAAATTTAGCTAAAGTTTAAAAGTCTTCATTTGCAGGTTTTCTCATTTAAACTGCGGGGAGCTTATAATATGATGGCAAAGCTTCCAAAGGAGCAACTGGAAAGAGGCGTTATCTGCTCGTCAGCTGGAAATCATGCTCAAGGGGTTGCATTGTCTGCCAAAAAGCTGGGTTGTGATGCTGTGATAGTTATGCCTGTCACTACTCCAGAAATCAAGGTTTGATTTTGTATATGTTTCTTTTATTAAAAAGGTTGATGATCTTATACCTACGTACTATTTTTTTAATGTCACTTCTTTTAGTGATCTGATGATTGTTGTTCGTTTACTCAGTGGAAGTCCGTTGAGAGGCTGGGTGCCACTGTTGTTTTAGTGGGTGATTCTTATGATGAGGCACAAGCATATGCAACGATGAGGGCTCAAAAGGAGAGCCGGACCTTTATACCTCCATTTGATCATCCAGATGTGATTATTGGACAGGGGACCATAGGTATGGAAATTGTGAGCCAGATGAAAGGTCGTCCATTGCATGCAATCTTTGTGCCTGTCGGTGGTGGTGGACTCATAGCCGGCATTGCTGCATATGTGAAGAGGGTTAAACCAGAGGTTCGTTTTCGAGCTATATAGGATTTCTCTATGTCTGATAATCTGGTGCACGTATGCAGTGCTTAGGCAATCCTGGCCCAATCCGCACTCCTTTCTGCCTTCTGCATACTGAAACTTCAATTATTCATTTTCTGGATGAGCATTTAGTTTGAATCCTGGCGTGGGCAATGTTCGAGGGTTTGTGCTGTTGCAATCTTATGTGTTTCCTCTGCTGAACATGGATTTTTCTTTTATGGAGTTCACTTTTGTGTGCCTTCCTATGCTTTGATTCTACTTGCTATGCCTTGTCCTTCCCTTTGCTGAAATTTACCCGTTCTGTCTCCTTGATTGTGCATGCTGTGGTGCTTGTTTTCTTTGTGGATGATTTATACTCTATATGATCTATTATCTCTTTATCAGGTCAAAATTATAGGGGTGGAGCCATCTGATGCCAATGCCATGGCCTTGTCGTTACACCATGGGCAAAGAATCATGCTGGATAAAGTGGGCGGATTTGCAGATGGTGTTGCTGTTAAAGTGGTTGGGGAGGAGACGTTCCGCTTATGCAAGGAATTGATAGATGGTGTAGTTCTTGTAAATCGTGATGCTATATGTGCCTCCATAAAGGTGAGCTTCAAATCGTTTTCAGTACCACAACTGGCGATGGTAGTCTGTCTTCTGCCTGATTCAGTTATACTGTGTGTCTTATTTATTCAGCATTACAGTTATTTCTGCTAGTCTCTTTCCTGTTTCTCTGTTCTTTTCTCCCATGTACATATGGAGGAGGTACAATATCAAAGTGAGGCCGCCTTGAAATTTGAAACTTGGCATTCTTTTCAAAGCCTCACAAGCTGCAGTGCTTGAGATCTCTGAGTTCACCAATTCAGCTTCGAGCTTTTTTGATGTAGTTACGCTCGGAAAAGAGGGAATGAAAAAGCTTAAGTGTTTAGGGGAAAACAGAGGAGATGGCGTGGGAAAGCAAGGTAGATGGCGTGAAAGGAAAGGAGAATTCAAGGCCTTGAGGAAGGAAATCAAGGCACTGAGCTTGGTATCGATAGAACTGAAACGTTTCCTAGATACAAATTTCACCACTAAGAACTGTTTTAGGGCCCTTAATCCTAGATTAAGATACAGATTTCACCACCTAATCAAGATTAAGACTCACTTGAATACCACTCTACTTGGCCGAATTAGAGATAAGCAAGTAGAGAATTTAAAGTAACACACAGAGGAGTTTATAACTCAACTTCTGATTTCAATTTCTTAACAGTGAGTTACAAAATGAGTGCCAAACTACTTATAATGGCACGCCTGAAGGCTTTCCTTAGTCATTAGGTAATCATTAGAAGATCGCTTAATGTTAAGGAAGCTCACTAAGTACATTTACATAGCTAAGTGCAGGGCTTAGTACATAATCGAACTAAAACAAGTACTAATGAGTATACTGGCTTCAAAATAATTAATTTAGGCTAATCCTTGATGATCTTAGGCAGCAAGAGTCATCTTTCCTCCCTAGGAGGGTAATTACACACGGCTGCCACCTTAAAACGAGAAGAGTAATGCATGCTTGCCACCTTCTGTTTGAGTGTCTGAATGTAAGCTTGAAAGTGGCACTGTCTTCCTCTTCCACGTGGCTTTCTCTCCATTTATGAGTCACATGATGACTAAGCTCAAGCTACCAGCCAACATAGCACACACCTTGGTGGAAAAAACCCACCTAGGAGGGTAAAACTCCTTTGCTAAGCAAACTGCTGTGGAGATGCCGTGGGGGCTGTGTCTTCATGCAGCAAGTGTCACTTCATTTTAGTGACTAATCCTTGGTTTCCTTTCATGGGGGGAAACCTCAAGATGTCTAGAAACCCCCCTTTTTGAAAATCAGGATTTGGACACCATTAAGGGCCTTAATCACCAAGATCTTTTAAACCGTGCAAATTCAGACGACGGGTGGGCAGCTTTCACAAAGCGACTGAACTGGACCTCTTAACGTGCTCTTCTGCCTTTGTTCTTAACATAACAAATAAACTAGACATCCTAACTGAACTAACAAAAAAAGAATTACATAATTTGGATGTCGTTTGAACTATGAAATAATAAAAACAAAACCGAGTATGTGTAAGGGGGTAAACCTGGGTACCATCTCCTTTTGGACTTGCAAAATGGAACTTGTTCCTTGGACTTGGACTTGTATAATTGGATTACCTTGACTTGGGGAATTTAACTGGGATGTGTCTGATTGAATTATATCATTTTTACTGCTCTGGCTTTCCTAGGATTGACATTCAAGGTCCAGCTGCCAAAGGCAAACATGCCCTCCACAAGCTGGCAATTTGCTTGATTTCCGTGGGTTGATCTTGATCAGGATTACTCTGACCCAGATCCATGCTCAAGCATCCATTTCCTGTTCATGGTGTCACTGTTGGACTTTGCAATTTTCTTAAATGTTTGCTTTGGGTCTAAAATGAGGAGCCATATAACCCGCATTTTCTTGTGTAAAGTGTCTGACATTAGAACTTGAGGTGGAATGAAAACTTGTGAGCAACACAGATCTTGATCATCTCTCTCTATCTCTCTCTATGTGTGTGTGTGTGTGTGTGTGTGTGTGTGTGTGGAAGTATATCCATGTCTTCTTGTTGGCAAATGAAAACGTGGTTCATTGTAATGACTGCCAACACTGACAATTCCTTCCTTGCATTGTAGAACATGTTTGAGGAGAAAAGGAGTATATTGGAACCGGCAGGTGCCCTTGCTCTTGCTGGCGCAGAGGCTTATTGCAAATATTATGGCATTAAGGGGGAAAATGTGGTAGTAATCACCAGTGGGGCAAATATGAACTTTGATAGACTGAGATTAGTTACTGAACTTGCGGAGGTTGGTCGACAACGGGAAGCTGTGCTTGCAACTTTTATGCCTGAAGAGCCTGGCAGCTTCAAAAAATTTGCTGAAATGGTTGGTCAATCGTTTTTCAGTCATTTATTAGATGCTGTCTTGGCAATTTACTCTGAGAAACTTTTTGGTTTGCAGGTGGGCCCAATGAATATTACAGAATTCAAATACAGATATAACTCTACAAAACAGGAGGCTTTGGTTCTCTACAGGTAAGCACTCAAACAATTTGCTCTATTGTGCTGAGTGCTGACAACTGACTTTACAATCAGTGTGTAACCACATAATTTTCTAACTATAGTTTCAGTTTCTTCTTAGCTGTTATATGGGCTTGTATTATTTAATTTTGATGGCAATACTGTTTCAAACATATTATTTAATTTTGATGCTAACTAAAAAGCAGGAATCGGCCCTTTCTTTTATTTTGCAAATATTTTCTTTTAACCTAGATGAAGTTTTACTAGGGGATCATTCTGATTCACCTAAAATCTGAGTATTCAGGAGTGCTTGGGCCTGGTTTCAAGAAAAGTGTTTGTTTGACACCGTAATGGTAGAGAACTTGGAGATTAGCAAATGAATGAAATCAGTCGAAAGGATATTGATGTGGAAAGCTTAGGTTTGGGTAAAAACAAGAAGTCACTTAAAAAATGATTCACTTGGGTGCTAATGTGATGTCGTCTTTTTTATTTGAACTGGCGCCTAAAACTTTTATTTGACTCTTCAACTCTTCTTTCTGATTCTTCAACTCTTCGTTAGTTGAGGTCACTGCTTCGAAGTTCTTTATGAGAGCTTTGAACCTCTCTTCAAGAGTCATACTACTCATGTTGAAGGGTAAACAAGAACCAAGGCTATTTTTGGTGTTTTTGGAAATTTTTGTGCCATGGCAGGAAGGAAAAATGTGTGGGTTTTGATTTCAGGCCAAGGATGAGACTTAGCTCTGATATCAAAATTGATGTACCTCTCAAGGGTTAAGCTTAACTCAATTCAAGAGTGAAAGCTAAAACCAAGAAAGATTACAATCAAGGGAAAAAGGATAGAAACTAAACTAATCCTCGGATACAGATTTCACCACCAAAGATTAATCTAGTGAAAACTAAACTCTTACTTGGATACAGACATCACCACCAATCTTGAGTTTAGGGCCCTTGAACTTAATTAGAATACAGATATCACCACCTAATCAAGGCTTAAGACTCACTTGATCACTACTCTAATTGGCCTAATTAGAGATAAGCAAGTAGAGAATTTAAAGTAACAACACTGAAGAGTTTCACACTCAACTTCAGATTTCAAATATTCATCATTTGATTTACAAAATGAACCTTTGGACTACTTATAAGGACGTCCAAGGCCTTTCCTCACACACTAGGTAACCTTTAGGAGGTTACTTAATGATTAGGAAACTCAGTAAGTACACTTACTTAGTTTAAGTATACGGTTTAGCCTCTAAATGAACTAAGCATGAACAAAAGAGTGTAATAACTAACAAAATGATTAACTAAGCTCTTCCTTGATGATCCTAGGCTGAATTAGTCACATTTCCTCCCTAGGAGGGTTATCACCCACGGCTGCCTCCTCCAAAAAGCAAGCTTGTACATGTTTGCCATGTCACACCATGGTGTTCGAATGTGGGCTTGCCAAGTGGCTCATTCTTCTCAATCCACGTGGGTTCCTCTCCATGAATGAGTCATATAGTGACTAAGTTTAAGCAACCAGCCAAGTTAGTACACACCTTGGTGGAGAAAACCCACCTAAGAGGGAAAACCTCTTAGGTTAAGCAACCTGCCGTGAGGAGCTGTGTGGACCGCAAGTTTGCTCAGCTTGTGACACCTCATTTTGGTGACTAATCTTTGGCTTCCTTCCATGGGGGGAAACCTCAGGATGTCTAACCCACCCCTTTTGGAAAATCTGGATTTTGACCTCATTAAGGGGCTTAATCACTGTGATAATTTAAACCGTGCATTTGTAGGCGCCTACTGAGCAGCTTGACAAAATGGGCTGAACTGGACCTTGTAACGTGCTTGCCTTGGACCTTGCTTGACATGCTTATAAACCTGACAGCCTAAACTAACTAAAAAAAAGAATTACAACTTTTGGATGCTGTTTAATCTAGAAAATGATAAAAACAAAATCGGATGCAAACTGTCCCAAAACTGCAGCCTGGATAGTTTGAGTTTAAGAGTTGAGTTGATTTATCAAACGAAGTCCAAATGAGCTGAAACTTATTTTGCTAGAAAGTTAACTTCTTGGACTTCAAACCCATGGTAAAATATTTGACTTAAACCTCAAAGAGGCTTAAGTAATTAAGCTCATAAAACCGGGTATGCTGCTGGAATCAATCCGACAACAAGCTCCTCTTGAACTTGCAAAAATTTGATTGGTTTCGATGACTAATTTGGATTCCCTTGACCGCTTTGGACCTCTAAATTAGTGTTCCTTGAGGGATTTACATTATCCTCCCCTTGTTGAAAGAATTTGCCCTCAAATCCAATGGGTAAGCAGGGATGGATTGGATTGGATTCTGGCCACTGAGTCATATAGTGACTAAGCTTAAGTAACCGGCCAAGTTAGTACACACCTTGGTGGAGAAAAACCCACCTAAGAGGGAAAACCTCTTAGGTTAAGCAACCTGCCGTGAGGAGCCGTGTGGACCGGAAGTTTGCTCAGCGTGTGACACCTCATTTTGGTGACTAATCTTTGGCTTCCTTCCATGGGGGGAAACCTCAGGATGTCTAAAATCCCCCCCTTGGAAAATCTGGATTTGGACCTCATTAAGGGGCTTAATCACCGTGATCATTTCAACCGTGCATTTCTAGGCGCCTACCGAGCTGCTTGATAAAATGGGCTGAACTGGACCTTGTAACGTGCTTGCCTTGGACCTTGCTTAACATGCTTATAAACCTGACATCCTAAGCTAACTAACAAAAAAAGAATTACAAAAACGGGTAAAATATTTGACTTAAACCTCAAAAAGGCCTAAGTAATTAAGCTCACAAAAACGGGTATGCTGCTGGAATTAATCCGACAACTAGCTCCTCTTGAACTTGCAAAAATCTGATTGGTTTCGATGACTAATTTGGATTCCCTTGACTGCTTTGGTCCTCCAAATTAGTGTTCCTTGAGGGATTTACATCATAATGCATGTTTGTTTTTGCAGAAGTTATCTAGCAGAGAGTTTTCTAAAGAGATTGGGGTTTTCTGATTTCAAGGAATTTTTTATATGTTGTTTTTTGTCTTTTAAAAAAAAGTTTTTACAAAGGGATCTTTCGACCAATCCCCTAGTGGGAAAATGGGATTGCTTGATCTAATACATACCGTGGTACTGCTGGTTGTAATGTGGACGTTCTGTTTTATTGCAAATTTATGGCCAGTTTAGTAGCTACATTCATTTCTTCTGTCTGCTGGCGTGAAAAGTCCATATCTTCTGTAAAAATTCCAGAGACATAATTTTGGAGCTGTATGCTTAAGGTTTTTGAACTATATTTCTAATTTCAAGGTCCTACTAAGGGTTAGAGCTGAATAAAAATCCAATTAGAAAATATGAAGAGATAATAGCCAGTGTATGCTTCTCTGTTCTACTTCGAGTTTCTAATAGGAGTTTAGAGTTTCCAGTAGCAAGGAGAAGGAAAATACATGGGGTGGCTCCTTTCTAGGCTTTTTTCAGTTGAAGTGCTTGGGATGTTGAACATACTTCTCTTTGTAACAAAAGTGGTGACAGAGTCAAGATCCTGTTTGCTTGAGGGGGTACGGTTTTGAGCAACTGGATGCTGCAGACCTTAATTTATTATGATCTGCGCCAGTGTGTTGATCCTGATCACAAAATTTCTTGTTTACAAGCCCATAATTCTGTTCTTTGATAATCTCTACTAGAAAAGGACTTATTTGAACTTTGTTTGGATAAGTAATCAAGACTATTCAAGGGTTGTGTTGCTAAAAACAGGGCAAATACAAAAAACATTATGCCCTCAAGGTCTCATCCATAATAGAATCTACAACATCCGAATAATTCAAATTTATATCGTGGTTAAGCATAACACTCTAACTACACTACGTTTTCAAAAAGTAGAGCTTGAAATCTTGAAAGGACATAGGTTTGTCCTAAAAACATTACTCCATGAACCCTTCTTCAACCTTCTTGCGCCAAAAAAAAGAGACCACCTTCAACCTTCTCCTCCAAGCCACCTAGACATCTTTCACATTAGATGGTTGGACCGACTAACTCCCATCAAAGGTAGAGATAAATGCTAAATCGAAGAAATCCACTGACATTGCACAAGGAGATAATCCACATCTTCTTCCGCAAAAGACAAAGCACTTGCTGGAGCGATGAAGCATTTTTTTTTGAAGCATGTCCTCCGTAGGAATTTTTCCTTTGGCGGCCGTCCAGGCAAAGAAGCAAGCTTTTATGAGTGCGTTAGATTTCCAAATGCAGTTGGCAGGCAAATTCAAGCTAGTCATCACTTCAAAAATGCATGATACGAAAACTCTTGATGGTAAAAGGCCCCCTAGAGTCATGTGGCTAAGCACTCTCATCACTTCTATGAGGCAAAATCTCCCTGCTAGCTAGTAAAGCCAAGAAATTGCTTATGCTATCCTCTTCCCAATTGTTAGGGCATCTCACAAAAATCAAATACTTAAATTCCAATGGCTATTGTCACCATTCTGTGAAATCATTTCTTGTATTGTTGCCTCCTTAAAGGAGCCATCCTAAAAAGATTCGGACATTGATCCTTAAGAGGTTGATTCCTACACCAAGCATCATGTCAAAACAACACCCTTGACCTGTTCTTCACCTTAAAATGCACTAAGGACTTGAAGCCCCCCCAGACATGCTAAGATAGATTTCCAACAACCAACCTTATGGGCTTGTGAACTCTTCTTGCTCCTCCATCTCAAATCACCAGCCTCATATTTAGCCTTGGTCACATTTTTTCACACAGCATCATTCTCGTTTGCAAACCTTCAAAGCCACTTGCTCTTGAAGGAATGCTTCATTCATCTCACAAAGAAAGGACTTGTTGGAACTCAATGGTATTGGCTGAGCTTTTGGTTTCACTCACTTTCTTTCACTTTATCTTGACAAAATATAATCCATGATGGGAGGTTGTCACTCCACTTGCCTATTACTCCAAAATGAAGGTTATTCTATATCACTCAAAGGTAATTTCTATTTTTTGCTTGTTTATCATATCTGAGGTTCAGTTATGCTTACAGTATGCCAAGTTCGTAGACATGTCTTGAAGCTTCAAAAAGCACAGTGGTTAAAGAAATGATAACAGATTTGAAACAGAAACATGCTGTAATTCTGTGGAAAATTATTAGTTTTGTACAGTGTGTGCGTATGTTTTTTTTTTTTTTTGGTGGGTATGACTTGGTATGAACTCATGTTTATTAGCATAGTATTTTGGCAAATTCTCCCCCCATTCTAATAAAGTCTTCAAACTTCTATGGAAAAAAAATAAGGGAAGACCGTTTAATGTGATGTTTCCTTTCTATTTTTTTAGATGAAGATCCTTTTTTTTTGTAACTTAATAAGGTAATTTTGACAAAAATATTTGGGACTTACATAATAACAGAGGTAGTAAGTAGTAACATGTATTGGGGGAAAAGGCAGAAAAAAAATTAAAGGAAATTGCTGAACATTTGTGGACTTGTGTTTCATGGAGAAAATTCTGATTTCCTTCTACTGCTGTTGTGTGGTAGCCTGTGTCTTATGCTGCTGAAAACAGTCAAGGTCTTTGGATATGAGGTGAATCTTAATCTGGAATGGCATCAATTCGATAAACCTGGAGATGATTTGTAAGTGCGATGATTGAATAGTTCAGGAAGTAAAAGTAAGGTTGTAGTATTAGGCTGTGTAGTATGTTGCTGAAAATAGCCAAGGTGTTTGGATATGAGGTGAATCCTGATCTGGGATGGCATCAGTTTGATAGACCTCGGGATAATTTACAAGTCCGATGATTGAATAGTTGAGGAAGTAAAAGTGAGGCTGTACTATTATTAGCTTTTGTAATTGAGTCACTCTTAAGTGATGGGTATATCAGTCTATCCAGTACAGGCAATTGGTGGCCAATACATCACTTAGAACGATATGTGTTGGAGAGATACCTATTGTCCTTAGAGGAAGATGTAATGGCATTCTCTTCTGGCTTTGATGGAAGCAATTTTGCCGAGGACGCTTTTGGATGCTCATCAGGATTAAGATATTTGCTCAAGGGTATTCGAGACAGAGTGCTAAATGTTCAAAACTTGGTGTCAGTTTAAGGCATCTCTTAGTGAATCTTCTGGGTCCTTATGTGTTCTTGTATTGTTCTTTACTTGAGTTTCTCGAGATCACATTGTGGAGCAATAGGCTTTCAATGTTTTTCAAGTTAGGGTACAATGAGAATGTTTCTGATTTGACCAGGATAAGGTGGTGTACGCTTGATCTCCTACACCATAGGCAGGACTAGTATTGAGTTCATTTGGTTTTGTCATTTTACGGTTTTACCTTGTAAAGGAGGCTGAATTTTGTCTTGCACTTTGTGATTCTTTCCCCTTTTTTCGTTGTTCTGTTTGTGGTCTTAAGATGTGGAATTATAGGTCTTCTCTAGGCCAGAAAACACTTGTAGAGCAAGAAACCTTCTACAAGTAATAATCCTAAATAGATTTCAGAAATGAAAGAAACCATGATAACTATTCTATTCTGTATATGAGAAAAATGAAACTGCAGAAAATGTCACCAAGACCACTGTTTCGTGGGGTCAAGGCATAAACTTTGTCATTTTGTGCCTAAAATCCACTCATCCTTGATCAGTGAAGGAGAGGGATCAACAACTGACACTGAAGGAGAGTGGAAGCAGAAGCACACTAAACATGGCATGTTGCTCCATGGGAAGGAATGACAAGATTGTCACAGCCATGCTCTAGAAAGTACAGCTAATCATAGGTTTTAGAGAATATCGCATCCAGAATGTCACATGCCCAACTTCAATGTAGTTAGCAGATCAAGAAAGGTACTTACAGCCTAGATTTGCACTGAAGACAGCCTCTGCTGAGACAACAGGACAAAATCACAAGTAGATTGTAGTCAAACTCTTCTTCTGGCAGCCCAACTGAAAATTTTCTTTTAAAAAACCGATTTATGTTTTGTATTCTCTCTGTGCAAAGATTTGGGAGGTCAAAGGAGGGTGGGAGACATGGAATCAGCTAAAAAAGGATGGCTTACTCTATCTGATTTGTATATCTGATTTATATTTTTTATTCTCAGAATTTGTGTGTTCTTTATTGACCTAGCATAACATTATGCCTAAGCCCTAGACCTTTGTGTGTAGACCAAGCAAATGACTAGTTCAGGTTGAGTATAAGTCGGGTTAAGTTTGGATGGGTCATGTTTCGGGTCAATCACATTTTGGTGTAACTTGGGTTTGGGTCGGAAGCTTTTTGGTTCAGGTTGCCATAAGTAATGTTCTGGCCAATAAGCTTGCCTTGGAAAAAAGAAGCAACTTTGTAGGAAATTTTGGTTCAGGTTTGGTTTGGTTTAATTAGGGTTTTGGATCCACTTTTGAGCGACCCTGATTCCGGTGCGAGGTCAAGTGTGGGTGTGGGTTTTCTAGTATGGGTTTCGCCTCTTGGGTCAGGTTTGCTAGGTATTGCATGTCGCTTGAACATACCCAAACTCAGTGGAAATTGAGCTTGATTCTGCGTCACTGACAATATGCTTCATCTGTTCTCCAAGCCAATGCAACTTTCTTCCCGAAGTTGTCTTTGTGTTTTAAAATTTTTTTCTTTTTTTTTGTTTTGGGGGGGAGGGGGGAGTGTTTAACATTTAATAGATCACATCCAATGTGTCAGTCTCTTGAAACTTTCAATAATTCATTTTGGGATATGTTGAAGTCTTTTTACTTTCCTAGCTGCCTTTTAAGATGCTTTGGTGGCAGTAAAAAAAAAATCATTCTGAAATGCTTCCAAGAACATGTCAGTGCCTTGCCAATGCAATGATGAAGCATATGCTAGGTCACTATGCCTTCAAGTTCAATGTAAAAAATGAACTGTTGTATTTCTTGAACATTTATGTGGAACTTTGCGAGTCATTCTTCAGATTTTGTCTGCCTTTTGCAGTGTTGGCCTTCATACTGTTACTGAACTTGAAGCAATGAAGGAGCGCATGGAATCTGCAAAGCTTCAAACTATTAACCTGACAAATAATGATTTGGTGAAAGATCATTTGCGACATTTGGTAGGGCATATTCACTGATTAATTTTCTCCCGCCTTCATGTATTTGAATGCTTGCATCTTGCTTTTTGTTCTTGTAAAGTCTGCATTGTATGATCAACTCATGGACACAAATGACTGCTGTGATGTTCCACTTGGGACCTTAAGTTGTTGCATGTCTAGGGAGGGCTGGAAAGGAAGAACGGACGAGATACTAGAACGAGAGATATGTGTCAAGCATCATTCCTACTAAGGACTTGTTCTTTTCGTTGGTAAATAGGGGTCTGTAAATGCGGGAAGTTGGTAAAGATTGGTAGAAGTGGGTAGAAGTTTGTATTTTTGTAGAATGATTGGTAGGAGTTGGTTAAGGTTAGGAAAGATTGTAGAAGTTGGTAGAAGTTGGAGAATGTTGGTAAGAAATATAAATGAGTGGAGATTTCTTTGTAGAAAATTTTGAAGGCAAGAGTTAGTTGAAGTCGGAAAGAATTTGATTTTTTTTTTGGGGTTAGAATTAGTAGAAATTAGTACGAGTTGGTAGAAATTGGTTGAAGTTGGTAAAAAGGACTTACCAACGAAAAGAACACATCCACTTTTATGGGTAAATCTGTTCTCTTAAGTGAAACATGAAATGAAAAATCCTAACATTGAGCACATGTGGAGAGCAAAGGGGGAAATTCCATATGGCTATATAAATTCCGTATGTGGAAAGCTAGGCTGAGTGTATTTTAGAAATTGCAACATGGTACGCGTCAAATAAAAAGCTAGTGATCATATCTATTTAGCATTCTATGTTGGTCATTATGGTCCTTTCCACTACGAATTGTAGGTGTGAAGTATTAACATTTGTGTGTTGGATTGAGGTATACTTTCCCCCAACATGCCTCCCCCAAACTCCCAGTGCAATTACGCTCTGACTAAAGAAAATTTTGGTGTCGAATGACATCATAGAAGGAAAATGAAAATTCATTGAAATTGCTGAAGTTGATTTTGGGAATGGGCCAGGAGACTCAGGACTGAGAGGGTTTTTCTTTGCAATGTGTTTGTCAAGGGAACCATTAACTAAATCTAGCAGCTTCGTTTAAGTCCCCATCATGGAGGAGAGGACCTCTTTTAAGCAAGGATTCAAAATGCAGTTTCGGTCGTGATTGTGGTTCGTCTAACTCAAAAACCTTTTCGATGCGACCGTTTCGTCGCGAATTAGTCACGTTTTGAATCCTTGCTTTGAAGGCACTTTCGTCATCACCAACCACCATTTTGTCATCTAATTCCCTGGCTACATTGGCAAGTTATATGGTATTATTATTATGAAAATATTTCGAGGGAGTTTCCTGCTTTTCTCAAAGGGCAGTTGCCCCCCCCCCCCCAAAAAAACACCCCAAAAAAAACCTTTTTGTTGATGTGGAGATTTCTGTGTGTTGTCCCTGTCCTTGTGTTCATGGACATGTTAGTGTTCCAAGTTTTCTGTTGACTATGATATTTGCTGAATGTAATCCTGGCTGTCCCTTCTGCAGATGGGGGGGCGTTCAAATGTCCAAAATGAACGTCTTTGTAGGTTTGTCTTCCCAGAGAGGCCAGGAGCTCTAATGAAGTTCTTGGATGCCTTTAGCCCTCGATGGAATATTAGTTTGTTCCACTATCGCGGACAGGTGAGCTTCTGGAAATGTATTTTAGACTTTTCAAATTGGCGTACGCATACCATTGAAGATATTTTCTGAGAAATATTCAATCTGTATCAGCACTTCTTTTTTTTTTTTTTTTAAATCGTTAGAAAGCTTCAAGGGAGCTGCAAAATGATCCAATAAAAGCCCAAAAAGCTACAACCTATCAACCTCCTTTGGGCTAAGATAGAAGAAAAACTCACCCAGAGCAACAATATGAGCCATTTTAAATGTCACAACAAATGAAGACAATCCACCCTCACCTATGACACCACCCCATGAAAAAGCAACTCTAAGATGAAGCACTAGCATTTAATTCATCTCCAAAATTATAAACCTGCAACTGCTGTATGGGATTACCACTGACTGACTAGCTCGACCATAGCAAGCAGATTGGCTACAAGCGGAAATGTGAACTTTGTTGCCACTCCTCCAGCTGTACGATGCTTGTTCCTTCCTGCTGCTACTTAAATTGTACTTGATACTCTTGATTTCTAGGCGTTCATCACCAACAGCTTTCAAACCCGCAGCTTTACCCAAATCTAAGATGAATCTGTTGTCTGATGATTATCAACACTGTGCACTAAAAGTAAACTGGCGTGGCTGTCCCCTTCTAATATTTAGGAGCATGAGAGATGCTTTCATGCTTTGTAGGGTTGGTGACTTGGTTTACAAGTTAATGTAGCTTGGTATTTGCATCTGCATACTTCATTTATTCCAATATCACAAATTTTGATGATTATTTGCAGGGTGAAACCGGTGCTAATGTATTAGTTGGAATTCAAATTCCATTGTCCCAGATGGATGAGTTTCAGGAGCAGGCTGATAACCTTGGATATTTGTACGCACTAGAGAACATCAACCAAGTCTATGACTTGTTGATGCACTAACCTGTCGCAGCATCATGTGGCTCCAATAGGATATTTGGCATTGCAAGAGAGTTCTGGTTCATTCTATGTTCCGGGAAGGCTTTAGACACACTTGGGAAGAAAAAAAAATCTAGAAAAGACAGGGTGGGCTGGGTCTCTAGGCTCTGGTATTTGATGATTTCGACCCCTGCCCCACTCGTTTTTTTCCTTCTAATGACGGTACCTAATGTAAGTTATACCTCGACTGTTTCTACTATGGTCTTGAAACAACGGTAGTTGTTCTAAATGGATGGGGATTCTTGAGAATTGCGATTTTGTAAAATCAGCATTTGCAAGCGTCTATCATATTGTCTCGTTTTAATTGGGCATATAATAACTACGGTGTTTTCAGAGTGGTTACCACTAAATGGTAATTCCTATAATTAATTTCCTCATAACATTGATTAATAAAAGATCAAATCTCGACCCTTTATTAATTTAGGTTTATAAATTCAATAGAATACATTCTGAAAATGAAAAAACAAATATATATATATATATATATATATATATATATATATATATATATATGTCTATCTTATGTGCACCAATTTCTTTGACAGTGAGGGAAGACAATTCGTCAATTCCCAATATAAGAAAAGATTTATTTTTGTTGGGATTCAATCTCTCTCATGTTGCGTTGAATTCATACAGCAACATAAAGAAGCAAAAGATCGAAGCAGAAGATTCAATGGCGGTGGTGATGGGGGGTAGAGCACTTGCAGGTAGGAAGGAGAAATTGGAATGTGGGCCCATCATGTCACTTGTCCCATGCCTATTGCTTTGCTAGAGTAATGCCATGCGTGGTAGTACTCTGCCAAGTTCCACCATGCAAGGCAAACTTTTTATTTTTTTAATATATATTTTTTTTGGGATTAATATATAATTTTTACATAATTAAAAAAAGCGACTGTGTGTTATGAAGTGGGTTCATAATAAATTTTTTCATTAGGTAATTCTAATTGGAGTTCAATGGGTTCAGATCGAGAAATTGGAATGTGGGGCCCATCATCCCACTTGTCCGATGCCCATTGCTTTGTTAGAGTAATGCCACGTGTGGTGGAACTCTGCCAAGTTCCACCATGGAAGGCAAACTTTTTATTTTTTGATATATTTTTTATTTTTTCTTTTTTTTGGGATTAATATATAATTTTTATATGATTAAAAAAGGGGCTGTGTAATATGAAGTGGGTTCATGATAATTTTTTTTATTAGGTAATTCTAATTGGAGTTCCATGGGTTGGAGAAGTGATGAAATGTAAGTTCCAAAAAATTGAAACTTTTGCTGATGTGACAAACTTGAGTTCCAAAAAATGAAACTGTAACTAGGAATGCTCTTAGCGAAGAGGGGAGGGAGGGAAAGCAAGCAGAGAAATGCTAAAATATATTGATAGCAGGCCATAACTTAGAAGCAAAGAGAAACTGGGTTGGGAGGGTTTTTAATTGAAATAAGAATTTAGACTATATAAGTTAAAGTTGGGTAAAGCTATTATCCGATATAATTATCGATTCGAAACTGACAAGAAGTTAAGTGGTTTTAGTACAAATTTTTAATACATTTAATTAAATGGGCTTTCACCTTCAACCTATTTAATTAATTAAATGTATTAGGTTTAGGTTGAGATGCTCGATATGAAAAAAATACCTATTTAACCCATTTAGTTGTTTTCGAGTTATCATTTATCTGTTTACCTTTTTATTAGATAATTAAGAATACAAAAATTTAAAATAAATATGAAATGTGAATTATGATGAATCATGGGAGTTTTAGAGAGTGACTTAACGTGATATGTAAACTTAATTTTTAATACTATGCAATTACATATCAGTTGAAAAAATTAAATAGGTAAATGGGTAATTAGATGATTGAACTCGACTTTTTTATCTTAAACGAGTTAAGCAGGTCAACCCGTTTAAAAAGTAAATGAGTACAGGTCAACGTTTTTCAACCCTAAAACGAGATACGTTCAGGTCGAGGGATTCTCAATTGATATGACCACAAGCACACGGTGGCGTTGTAGCAATCAAGGTCGAACCCACAGAGATTAGGTTGATCTATTAGGCTATATTCCCTCAAGATATGCTAAGCGAATCCAAACTTTAGATTGATAAAGATACGAAGGTAAGGAAACAACTATAACTAATTCAAGGGGTTTCAATTTAACAACTTCTAATTCACTAATTTTAAATCAATTAAGGAGAAAACGCATAGGAATTCATGTAGTTGTGAAAGTTGATTAGATCAAAATGATGAACATGTGTTTTTCGCTAATCGGTTAATTTCGAGAAATTGCAATCTCTCCAAAAATTTAGTCCGTTCTTTCGAAATCGACCAAATTTGCCCAAATTAAGCAAAAGTCATTTTTTCAAACTAATTTGTCATAATCCAAATTAAACATCTTCGATTACACTCTAGTCCTCCTAACATGCAAATCTCTCTTTCAAGACGACATTATGTCAGGTTTTATCAAGTAGTGCAACAATCAAATGTCACATTTCAGTTTTTCACTCAATTATTTCAGGTGTGCAACAAACTTTGACCAAAAATTCATTCACAATATGATAATCAATTGATAGAACGAAATCAAACCAATTATGAAGTAAACACAACTCTATAGATTAAAACATGATCCAACTATACTTTCATAAACTGCTAAATCCCTAGACAAAAATTAAACTACTCACACATGATTGAATTAAAAATTTAACTACTCTAAAATGATAAATCTAAAGAGAAAAGAGAAGAGAAGAGAGAAGAGTTTGCTCAGTCAAAATGCGTGCTTGAATCTTTCGATTGCAGAACCCGATCCCGCTTCCTTGCGAATCTTCTTCTGCTACTTACTATCCCTCACTCTAAAATGAAATCTAAATCTAACTAGATAGTGGAAAGAATGGTGGATTGGGATGATGTGTGTTGAAATGAGGGTGAGCCCACTTTTACAGCAAAGCTGTTAGAAGCCGAACAGCCACGCGAATAAATGACATTAAAAACTGCTTGGAAGTTGAAAAGCCGTGAGAAAATAAACAGCCTCCCAAGAAATAGAGACACCACGGACAGTGACATCCACCACGGGCAGACCGCGGTGTCTACTGTCTCGGTGTTCTTCTGTTCTTCTCTTTCTTCCATGGGCATGGTGACTGGTGGCATCCGTGGAGAGTCAAAATACACTCATTGATGGGTCAAATCTGGGGTAAGAAGGTCTAAAATATGCAAAATACAGAAAAGAACCATACCCAAACGTAAAATAGAAAAAAGAGTATAAATTATCACATAAAGCATATAATTATCCCTAAAAATGCAGCAAAATGACCCTAAAATGACATACCCTTTAAGCACTTATCAAACTCCTCCATGCTTAAACCGTTACTTGTCCTCAAGCAAACACTAAATAAAACTTGCAAAGGAAAATGCATTAGGCATCAAAACATAACAACCTCCTTAAAGTAGGCAAGTCATAGCATATCATAAGCATGAATACCAATCAACAGCAACCCCCAAATAGTACGCAAAACATTTCAAAATCAGAAGAAGGTGAATGTTTTTAAAAAAGTACATGACTACAAGCTCAACATCAAACTTGATCACCCCAAAGAACTACAAAGCATATCATACAAGCACATGAAATTAAATAGAGCCAATTAGACTGGTAGAATCTCGCTTTTGGAAATATGGAGCACTCCCACTCATATGTTTAAAATATAGCATAGGTTCACTCAAGACTCATTCCAAAGATGCAGTCTACCATATGCTTGCAAAGTCTCTCAAATTCTCCATCACTAAAATGCAATGTGCACAAGATAATCAAGAGGACTTTATTTAGGTTGTAATGTGGGCTAGAAGCGTCAAGGGGAAAGGAGTGGACAAATACATTTCGGCAATGTGGAGCTACTTAACCAAGTGACTAGGGAGCAATCAATCAAAGCACCAATGAACCAACAAGTTCACCAATTCTTCAAACCTTAAAATACAATGAATGTATCCCACGAATGGAATAGGAACTGAGGTGACAAAGAAAGAACACAAGATCCAATGCCAATTACGAACTTTTTTTTTCTGGTTTTTTCTTGCTTTTTTTTCTTTTTTTTTCTTTGCTTTTTTTCTCGCAAGATGACTTCATCTTCCTTTTTTTTTCTTTTTCTTCAACATAAATTTTTTTTTTTTGTGCAAGGAAACAAAAATTGCAATTATTGAAAGGCATAGAATCACTCACTATCAACTCACGACCGAGTGTATATACACAACCCAAATAAGAGGGAACCAAAACAAATGATCAATGTCATCAATCCCTCAATAAACCAACATACCAAAGCCACATTAAACTCAAATATCCCCAAAACCGCCCACTACGTAGATGAAGTGATGCTCCATAGACTTGGTTTAAAGGTAGGAATATGTGTTTGGCCAAGGGCTAATATGAACGGATCACAACAAAAACGGATATTGCCTCAAAGGGGCTAGCAAGGGAATAAACATGCAACACAGAGCAGGCTATTTGGCTGTGTGGCTAAAATGATCAACAACAAAGAATGCCTCTATCATATCATAAATATGCACATGCAAATGTGGTTTTGAACAAGAGTCAAGGCAAGTTCTAGAGATGCAACATGGAAGAGTTACACACATAAAAGAAACATGAGACTAAATATAATAAATTAGTCCAAATAAGGCTCGAAATCTCACGGGATATCTACCAAAGTCTCATTAAGCTCATAAAGCGACTCTCATGTACAAACATTAGTGCCAACGATTTCAAGGGATAAAATAGTTCTTAATCAAGACAAAGGTCAAAATAAGAATTATTGACAAAACCTTCAAAAAGTTTAGCACCAAAAGGGATGACACATCAAAAGTTACTCAAGCACATGAAAGCTATTTTGCCTAACAAAAACATCGTTGAAGGTTATCTCAAACCAATCACACCATCCCTATATGCAAACTTAAATGCAACTGATTGCAAAATACTAATGCAAACAAAAAGAAAACCTAGAACTATATGCTCTAGCATGTATGCAAACTAATAACCAAAATAGAAAATATAGAAACTATCTTTCCCCCATACTTAAATAAAGTATTATTATTCAAAGAAAAGAAAGTAAGAAGCGTGAACAAAAGAAAACAATCTCACCAAGTTAGGTGCAGAATGCACGTAAGTTATGTGTCCTCGTCATAACCGGGGCACATAAAGCATCAGCCACTTCATCACGATGTCAAAACTCCGCCCTTTAAATCAGACATCGTCAAGGCACGCAGAAGCTTGTCAAACTCCTCAACATAGAGTTTCCAAGCATGGCAATAAGAGAGCATGAACATAATCACAACAAAGAAAGTTAGTGCTCTCTTCAACAAAGCAAAATCAATAGAAAAATCAAAAGAGAAAGCAAAGAAAGTGTTCGACATGATTTTTCTAGGCTTATCCAGTAGGTACATGCAATATGGGTCAAAGGAGGCATCATACACACAAAAGTATCCTAGGGAAAGAAAATTATCAACATTTCCACCAAGCGTATTAAACATTTTAACCCTATGGCCCAAATCAACATTAGAATCACAAATCTTAGGATTATCAATGGGCGCATCTAAAGAATACTCGGGAAAAATAGAGGATTGCGAAGATGTAGGGGAAACATGGGAATGATCAAGGGGATTTGGGAAAGCATAATTACAACCAAGGCAGGGAGACTCCTTATACATAAACACATCACGTGACCCCCTCCAAAGAAGTCTTATCTAGATCACGCACCTCTCTAAAATATGTTTGGACTTAAAACATGCATCAGAAACATCAAACCTAGCATCAAACCCAAAAGGATCACCCATCTCAAGCCCCGTGCACTGAGTTAAAGGAAAAGACGAGTCAGATAAGGATAGGGCAACTCAGTATTGTCTTAGGGTGATACAAAGTCAGGTTGCGCATAGCATGCATAATAAGGACATGATTTATATCATGGTCAGAAGAATTACAGAAATCACACCAGAAAGGAGCATAATAAGATCTGGCATAGAATGCGCATGGATCAGGAAATGAATATCTAGAAACACGACTAGCTTTCTCAAACTCAAATGAATTCTAAGCAACCCACTCAAACAAATAACATGCATCATCAACTTTTTTAGCGAGAAAACCCCAATACTCTAAAAGAATACGGATTTCACAATTCAAACCCTCATCAACAATATCCAAAATTTCCCATTTACCCACACAATAACTACATTGAGTAAGAAAGACATTTAAACGCTTAAAATACCTCCAAAATAATTCATGCTCAAATTGGAGGAAATGAAAAATTGTCATTATTTTGTGTTATCTCAAATTTTTTTAAATTTTCAACTTCTTTTTAAAAAATTTTTTTATTAGAATTTTTTTTTCAAAGAAAAACAAAGTGCTTAGTCAAACCTATCAAGAAAAACCTAATATTCGATGCTAATCGCCGGCAACGGCGCCAAAAAATTGATACGGCCGCAAGCGCACGGTGGTTTTGTAGCAATCAAGGTCGATTCCACAGAAATTAGGTTAATCTATTAGGCTATATTTCCTCAAGATATGTTAAACGAATCCAAACTTTAGATTGATAAAAGTACGAAAATAAGGAAACAATTATAACTAATTCAAGGGGTTTCAATTTAACAACTTTGAATTCAGTAATTTTAAATCAATTAAGGAGAAAGCGCCTAGGAATTCATATAGTTATAAAAGTTGATTGAATCAAAATAATGAACATGTGCTTTTCTCTAATTAGTTAATTTTGAGGAATTGCAAGCTCTCCGAAAATTTAGTTTATTCTTTCAAAATCGACCAAATTTGCCTAAATTAAGCAAAAGTTATTCTTTCAAACTAATTTGTCTTAATCCAATTTAAACATCTTCAATTACACTCTAGCTCTCCTAGCATGCAAATCTCTCATTCGAAACAGCGTTATGTCAAGTTTTATCAAGCAGGCCAATAATCAAATGTCACTTTTTAACTTTTCACTCAATTGTTTCAAGTGTGCAAGCAAACTTTGACCAAAAATTCACTCACAATATGATAATCACTTGATAGAAGGAAATCAAACCAATTATGAAGTAAACGCAATTCTATTGATTAAAACATGACCCAACTATACTTTCATAAACTACTAAATCCCTAGACAAAAATTAAACTACTCACACATGAGTAAATTAAACATCTAACTATTCTAAAATGATAAATCTGAAGACAAAAGAAAAGAGAAGAAAGAAGAGTTTGTTCAGCCAAAATGCATACTTGAATCTTTCAATTGCAGAACCTGATCTCGCTTCCTCGCAAATCTTCTTCTTCTACTTGGTCTCCATCACTCTAAAGTGTAAAACAAATTCTAAACCTAACTAGATGGTGGAAAGAATGATGGATTGGGATGATGTGTATTGGAATGAGGGTAGAGCCCCCTTTTATAGCAAAGCTACTGGAAGCCGAACAGCTACGCGAATAAATGGTATTAAAAACTACTTGGAAATTGAAAAGCTGCGAGAAAATAAACAGCCTCCATGGAAATAAAGCCACCACGGACCGTGACATCCACCACGGGCAGACCATGGTGTCTACTACCTCGGTGTTCTTTTGTTCTTCTCTTTCTTCCGCGGGCATGGTGACTGGGGGCATCCGTGGGGAGTCAAAATACACTCATTGATGGGTCAAATCTGGGGTAAAAAAGTCTAAAGCCTGCAAAACACAGAAAAAAAACCATACCCAAGCGTAAAACGGTAAAAGGAGTATAAATTATCATATAAAGCATATAATTTTCCCTAAAAATGCTGCAAAATGACCCTAAAATGATATACATTTTAAGCACTTATCATCAACCCGTTTAAATTCGACACGAATACGAACCAGACCCGACCTAACTTGTTTCCCAACTTTAACGTAAGTTAGTAAGAAAGAACTTCTAGTTATTTGATGGAAATAAAAAAAGCAATGATACTTAAATTTTTTAATTAGTTTTTTATTTTTAAAACAATTTAACGTAAATATATAAAATTAAATTAATCAATAGCATTTCTTGCATGAGACTGTCTTATATGAGACATATTATGCGACAAGTGTTTTTATGGTGATTTTGAATAATGATTAGAGGTGACTAATAGTTCATTTAGGAGTGACTGTAATAAAAGTCAGTGTTAAATAAACTATTGATTACCATTAAATTAAAAAGTCACCATAAAATGTATTATTAATTAGCGTAAAACCTTAAAAAAGTCATCCCTATACGATTCTGTCTCACAATAAATCTTATGTGAGACAGTCTCATTTAAAAATTTATATTAATCAATAGTTTAGATTAGTTCTATCAAATAGACGATTATGACAAATTTTGCGATGGTTTTAGGTAACCATTATAAAAAAATTCTAATAAATATTGATGATAATACCAAAGCTATACCATACATCTGGGAGTAAATGCTCTTAGAAGACACGTCAGTAAATAAATATTAAAAGATAGAATATTTGATACATACACCAAAAAATACATATATAAATAGGATGTAAGAGCACATACTCTCCGGTGTACTTAATAATTTACTTCATAACACCGAGGGTAGGGATAGGTTTCGGGCGGGTTGAGCCATATCCGCACCGATGCCCATTTTCAAAAATCATACCTATACCCATACCCATACATATACCTCTGCCCATCGGGTTTTGGATGGTTATACCCATACCCACACCCACACCCATACCTGTATCCATACCTCACGGATTTTTTGGATTAACGGGTTTTATTCAGGTATATATAGAGTATGTAAAGTGTTATCCATATTCAACTCACATTTGCATACACGCCATGTTTGATTAGCAATTTCAAGCGATGCTACTAAAATTCACGCCTAGATAAACTCACAGATGTTAAAAATGTAAAACAATTTAATTTTTTATTTCTACATAAATAAATAATATACAAGTAGAGTTTCATTCCTAACATTTATGTTAGGTTTTACCATATTTTGGTCACCTTTTAGTAGCAAATTGGGTACACAATCGGGTACGGATTTTAAGAATTCATACTTGTATCCATACCCATAGCCATTTTCAAAAGCAATACTAATACCTATACCCATATTCATATCAAATTGAAACCCATTTTCATCACCTATTCCGACATTAAATGGGGTGAATTTTGATCGAATCGTTCGGATTTGGGTAATACTCCCATCCCTAAACGAGGGTATGTTCTATTCACAAAGGCCTATCTCAAACTAAACGCTTGTCACTTTTGGTTTAGTTTTCGCATGAGATGCAGGTGGTTGATACATGATGTAAATTAAAGTAGTGAAATTCAAAATAATAGTAGCAAAATACCTAACGACATTAGTCATTTACACTTCATTACTATAGAGGGTAAATATGTAAGGCCTTTTATAAAATACAAAAGCTTTTTTTCAGGTATTATTTAGTTTGCATCTTTGAAGTAGGAATTACAGTTTACTCTGAATTCGAGGTAAATTCGATCCAATCCGAGGTAAAATTATCCAATTCGAATCCGATAAAAAATAATTGGAATCCAACTCCAATCCGATCGGATTTAGAAGAGGGCCTATCCGATCCGATTAACATACAATCCTATATCTTTTTGTAATAATTTCACATTTTTTGAAGATAGAAAAAATCCTAATATCTTAACCCTAAAAAAATCTGCACAAAGTTCACACTCTGTGAATACACTCTTCTTTATTAACTAATTTTCTTTTCCCTCCGGATCTTCTTCTTAATCTCTCATCTTTGCTAATTGAAGTTGTACTTTCTTTCCTTTCCTTCCAACTATTGTAACACTCTCTATCCCTTTCTCTTTAAAGTGAATTCGCATCTTCCTTTTCTAACACTTTTTTACTTTAACATATTGAAACATTTGATATGAAAAGTTATATTTGACATTAAAGAGGCGTTTAACATTGCATTTACAAGTGAGTAAAAACAAGGTTTGAAATAAAAAAGTATTGAAATATTGAATAAAAATGTATAATGGGATATAATATGATCCGAAGCTAATCCGAATCCGATTTAACATCCCATTCTGACAGGGTTGGATTTGGATCAGATCTAGATTTCTATGCACCCTATTCGAATACGATCCGTTGTCATCCCCAACTATAAGCTATATAAGTGTATGTAAGTTGTCATATTTGACGTGTAGGTTATCTATTTTATTTTTAAAGCAGAAATCTTGCACATTATGCACTGTTGATACACTAAGTGAATGAAATTAGTGAAATTCAAAATAGCAATAGTAAAATGCCTAACAACATTTCTCGCCAGCACTTAAGCATTTGCTTATATATATGTTTTGATACAAATTTCCAGTGATAAGTCAAAGTCGGAGAGTGTGAATTATGTCATGATACCACAAATGTTGATGTCTTTCAGATTGTAGGTTGCATTTTAGTAAGCATTTCGTAAAACTAATTCACATAATTAAGAAAAAAAACAGAAAAATTTTTGTTCATAGTTCTGATGTTTTTTCTCCTTTCTTTCTCATGAATCATATATTTAGAAATTGTATTGCACCCAAAAAAAATATATTAGAAACTGTAGTATAAACTTAGTAAACCCTAAATCGATAATAACATAATACCATAGCCATGTACGTATTATGTGGATGGCAAACAACTCCCATAAAAACTCAATCGCCCTAATACAACCAATCAAAAAATTCCAACGTTGTATGTTTGTAGTAAATTTGCATTGCATCCATCATACATTTTGGAGTATGGTACACACTAAAAAGTGTCATCCTTCAAAAGAAATTAAGATTAATCATTTAAAAGATAAAAAGTTGCATTAATTTAACAGGAACTTCTCTCACACTTCGTAGAAAAAGGCAAACAACAAAAAGTCTCCCAAAGATGTTGAATGATGGGCCAAAAATACTCACTGTGAGCCAGCTATATGTATACATTCATATAGGAGAAGTTATTACTATGGGCCTGTTCTATTTCGCATTTAGAAACAGCTATAAGCTGTAAGGAGAAGTAAGGAGTTGTAAGAAACTGTAAGAAGGTGTAAGGAGTTGTAAGAAGATATAAAGAGCTGCAAGGAGATGTAAGGAGCTGTAAGAAGCTGTAAGGAGCTGTAAGGATAGGTGTAGGGAATATTTGGTTGGCTAAAAAGAGCTTTTTTGACCAAAATTAACTATTTGACTTAGTAAAAAAGCTAATTTAGGTGTTTGTTGGGATAGCTTTTTGAAAGAGCTTTTTGGGTCCAAAAAGCTAATTTGAAAAAGCTAATTTAATTAACTTTTTGGAATAGTTTTTTTAAAGAATTAGCTTTTTGTCTCAAAATTTTATAAAAAATAGCTAATTTTACCAGACATTTTTTTCTACAAATAGCTAATTCAGACAGCTAGTACAAATAACTAATTGAAACAGCTAATACAAATAGCTAACAGCTAACAGCTGTTTGCCAAATAGGGCTGTAAGTGTTTCGGGGCAAGGCAACACTAGGTTTCATTGCAAGTGGAAAAAAGAAGATTTGCATTTTCTGGGCCGCAATAAATTTGGACCATTGGAGCTGATTTTTTGGGCTTCAACAAATTTGAACTGTTGGGCTGCAGACCCAATAACTATGTTGAAATTCCTTTTTTGATTAAATTTTGGTCTATAAGTACATATTTAAACAACCAAAAAAATAATTAGTATATTGCATGTTCAAGAAAAAAAAAATACATAATCAACTTTTTGGGATTTAAAAAAGTACTTTTACATTTTTTTTGAAAATAAAATAAAATTCTATTTTTAGGAAACAAAAAATATATTTACAAGTTATAAACATGAAATGGAAATATAAAATAAAAAGAATAAAAGTAATTAAATATTTTTAATGGTGAGCTCCATGACAAATAATTAATTTGGTGAGATAAGTTGAAGTTCTATTGGTTGGAGAAGTGATAGAATGTAGGTTCCAAATAGTTGAAACTTTTGCTGATATGACGGACTTGAGTTCCAAAAACTGAAATTGTGCATGGCTTGTGGCTGTGGAGGGCTTGTTCTTTTCATTGGTCAATCTACTTTTACCAACTTTGATTAACTCTTACCAACTTCTATCAGTTTTTATAAAAAAATTCTTAATCTTTTTTAACTAGGGATGACAATGAAACCCGTACCCATTCAAAACCCAAATGGGTGGTGAAAATTAGTATGGACTGGGCATTGAAAAATGAGTATGCGTATGGGTAGAGGTATAAGTATAGCCCTCGCTGGCCCCATACTTGCACCCTACCTGTACCCTTTTTACAATAAGATAGAAAAATATTTTGGTTTAACCTTTTTTCGGTTGAAGTACAATCCAAATCTTCTAGCAAAAAGTTAATCACCAGTGTACTTGATTTCATATTTCTAAACAATATATTCCTAAAATATCACAACTCTACAATCTTATCATAATCGAAATGTATATCGTATTTGGATATATGAGTTGCATATGTGTATTAATTTTCATTCTCTATGTGAACCAATATAAAATCCGCAAATATGCAAAATCCAATGAGTATGGTTATGAGTATGGTTTTATTTTTAATATCTAATGCGTACCGGTATATGTATGATTTTCAAAAATAGTTATGGGTGCGAGTATGGCTTAACCTGCCTAGTACCCGCCTAATTGTCATCTCTATTTCCAACTCTAACCAATATTTTTCAGCTCTAGCCAATTTCTACCAACTCTTCCCAATTTATTTCAAAATTTTCACAAATCCTTTATATTTCTTACTAATATCTTCTAACTCTGATCAATTTCTGTCTTCTTTCAATCTTTTCCAAACCTTAATCAATAACAAACTCTTACGTATCATTCCAACTCTTACCCGTGTCTGCTAATCTTTATTAGTTTCACACATTTATCTACCTATATTCACCAAACGAAAGAACAGACTGTGTTGCGTTCTCTTGTTATATAATTAATGCTTGAAATGTACTTTGAACTATTAACTAACGCACTGAACCGACTGCGCACTTAGAGGGTAGGTAAGCCTTTTCTACCCTTCACTAACCATTCTATTGACAAGTTGTTTCATTGTCAATAACATGGGCATACAAAACTAATGCCGAGGTTAGATTTGGGAAATATGCCAAGTCGAATCGGATTCGTGTTCATGCTGAATATAAACGAGTTGAAAATTTCTTGATCCGAACCAAATACACAATTATATAGCATTAAAAATTAAGTTCACATATTATATTAAACAATTGCTCTCTAAAACTTCCCAAATTCATCATAATTCACATTTGCATATTTATTTTTAATTTTTTTATTTTTAATTATCTAATAAAAAGGGAAACGGATAAATGATAAACGGAAAAATGAGTTAACTTATTTCCCGCATTTAACTGAACGAGTTGGGTGTGTCAACCCAACTAAATAAACTGGTTCAAAGTTTATATCAAAACTTACTTAACTTCATATTGATTTCAGATCGACAATCGTGTCAGGTCAGCTTTACCCATCTCTAGCCAGACCTGTGTGTTCATACGGTCCAGATGCTAAACCTGTATTTCAAAATACAACATGTTGGCTAAGGTGTATTGCTATATTATATTATCCCAGTATTTATACTATCAATTCGAGTCTACAAATCTAAGACACTCATGGTTTGACCAAATAAAAATATTGAGCAGGTCTTCAAAAAGAGGAGCGACAAAAGAAGAAAAATGGAATGTAGTGTCCAAAGCTTTCTTTCTCCAAATTACTATATAGGGGTGTTTGGTAACAATAATTTTTGAGGGAAAAGAGTTATTTGGAGGTGTTTTAACTATTTTAATGAAGCCAAATTATAGTTAAGTGGGTGTTTCGTAAATAGCCCCAAATAACTCTTTTTGAAAAGGTTGTTTCCATTAACCTTTTCAAAATAACTTTTTGTGAAAATGACACATTTGCCCAGGACTTTAAACACATCACATTGCATGTCATTAAATTATTTATATAATATTATTTTATAGAATAGAAAGAGTATATGATAGCATCATAAAGTGTTCCTTAGTAGCATTCGAACCCAGTTAGATCTTAAGGAATAATAAGAGTAGATGTATTTTTTTTATTTTTATTTTTTTGAGACAAAAACAAACCATTGAAGTTGCATTGCTTCTTTCATTCTTTGTATTTTTTTTTTCTTAACCAAGTAGTATATTTTTTGGTGTAGATTTTCTAATGTCGCTAGTATATTATATCACGTTTATTAGATTCTCTCACCATACACTTTTATGAACGTCTAATACTCTGATATTTGTATTAAGTAATTTTGAAAAGAAATAAGATAGACAATAAATGCAAGTTATGTAGAATTTAATAAAATAGTAAAGTTTTATCAATGAAATTTTTCTTCTACGTTTTTGTATGATCACAAATGAAGTTAATTTATATATATATGAAACCAATTTAATTCTTTTTAAAAAGAAATTGACCAATAAATTAAAAATATGTTCTATTAAGAAGTAATATAGAGATAAAGATATAAATGAAATTTTACCAAACATCTTTATTAGAAACCGTCAACTTTGCTAAACATTTTTTCTACAAACAACTAATTCAAACAGCTAATTCAAACAACTAACAACTAACGGCTAATACAAATGGCTAACGGCTAACAGTTAACAGTAGGGCCATAATCTGTAATGTCGTGAAGAATATTCCATAATTATTTTTTTTTTCAATTATCATAATTAATTCTTCTCAACATCGTTGATTTTAGAAGATGAGATAATTACTGTTCGTTTGATTCATGGTACACTTTTAAGCAACTTGCTACTGCAAGTGCCTTCGGACTTTTTTTTTAAAAATAATATGCCTCCTTAATTTCTCATCTTATCTCCCTCTTCGCTGTCTGTTTTCCTCCCCTTTCTTTTTCATTCCTGTTATTCATCTTGAAATATGGTAAATCAAAAGAAACAAATCCATTGCTACTTCTTAATCTAATTTTAAAAACCCAAATAATATTTGATTCCCACCGCCAGCACGGAGGGCTCCGATGAAGTCAAAAATCCATTACATTATAGAGCAACAACAAATAGCATAGTGTCCCCTACCATATTAATATCTATGTTTCTGGGTAGAATTTTCATTATAGTTGTTTCTTCATGCTCCTTGATAATTGTCCATCTCTCCATCCCCTGCATAGATTAGGAAAAACAACAAAAGAAGGAAAAATTTCTACGAGTATTTTTGCGCTGTGGTTCAAATTGTTTCTTCCCGGCGTATGACTCTATCTTTGTTCTACCCTGAATTTATGCATGATCAGGCTTGCCCTTACAGCCAGGGCGAACTTCAATCCAATCTCTTATATCTAGTTACAAAACCCAATTAGATACCATATCTCTTCTTTAAATACTAGCCCAATGGGTAGCTAATGGCTACTATTAATCTGCTACGATCGTGATGTTTATTTTAGGACTACAGTGCGGTCTAAACACGCAACGTCCAAAACAGGGGATTGAAAAGTTTTCTTCAACAATCCACTATCCACACATATAGTATATTTATGACGCTTGTACCACCCAAAAAAACCAAAAAAAAATAAATCAAAACCCATAAACTTCATCCAAACTCTGCTCTCCTCTAGTTTCTCTCTCTTGTTTCCCTGTTTCTCATCCTTCATTTCAATTTCAATTGAACACCCACTCAGCACCTCTTCTCCATGTCTCTGCCTCACTTCCTATCCCTGTCAGACTAGTAGGGTTGAAATTCTGAAAGATTGGACCAACAAGTAGCTAGCTAAGCTTTTGGACTAAAATTTCTCTTCTCCAATCTCGGACCCTCCGTTAATCCCCAAAAAATGGCACTATGACATGCATTCATTGATGCTTCGTTTACTCTTTTGTCATGTTGAACTGATCCATCATCCCATTTATTCTCGTCGTCATCTTCATTCGTATCGCAACTAAATTACTTACATATTCATCTTTCTTCTAGGATGTGTTTGGTAGGGGGTAAAATCATTTTTTTGGAAAATAATTTTTCTATTTTACGTTATTTGGTAAAAAACGGAGGGGAAAATCATTTTCAGGGGAAAATGATTTTACCCCCTGAGAAGGAAAATATTTTTCCATGAAAATGGCCGTAAAATAATTTTCCTGGGGCTCGAAAATAACTCTGCTTTTGTAATTTCTGTTCCATTTCAGGAAAGCTTCAGCAACGTTCAAAAGCCTTACTCCCTCTCTTGAATTTGGAAGTTTTGGCTCTCGCCATTATTAGAAGCCGGTTGAAACACTCTGGCTGCTGTATTCGAGTCTCAGTCCAAGCACTCTTGCCACTATATTTAGATTCAATTTTCAAGGTAAGTTTTTAGATCTAGAGTTTCAATTTCTCTGAATTCGGCTGAAAATTTCTTGAATTTGAAAGTTTTGGCTCTCGCCATTAATGACTTTTCTTTGTTGATGGGACTGAAAATTATCAATTTTTCTGTCTATTGCGTTATATATATGATTATTCAATCGAAATTTCCCATTTATCTATGTGTTGTATGTTAAATTTTGCTTGAATTTGGAAGTTGCGGCTGGTTTGGGTGTACCTTTGAGGTGGTTGATTTGAGAGAGACAATGGTTTGTGGAAAGATTGTTAAAGAGCCTAAAAAACCATCATTTTGCTACCGGAGCATATTCATGTCTGCTGTTTTTTGAAAGAGGTGTTGATTGCTGCTGTGTTTGCTGGAAATTTTGCTGAAAATTTTGCTGTTTGCTGAAAATTTTGCTTGAATTTGAAATTCATGTCTACTGTGTGTTGTATAATTGGATAAGTGATACCATTATTTGCCATATCTTGCAAGGTTTTGTGAAGCAAGAGAGGGTTTATTCCCTTCAATTTTTTCTGATTGTTAAAAGCACATTATTTGCCAATATGCTAACTGGAGTTGACATGCATTGTTAAAGTTGCTTTAACCTTAGTTAGGTGGTTGAAGGTCTAAACGTTATGTAATTCAATAATTCTGTTTACAGATTATGTCTCAACATGTAATAATTCTGTTGACATGCATTATTTGCCAATAAACGTGCTTCTTGTTGTTGTCTTTGGAAATACATGCCAAGCTTGTATTATACTCAGTTGGTATTTGCTTAGAAAAAGACACTTAGGAAGCTTGTTGCTATTTATGACTTTGTGACTGTTTGATGACTTTGTAAGCACTACTTGATGACTAAATTGACCGTTTATCTATTAGCTTAGCCTATTAGTATCAAACACTTGAGAATTATGGTATTGGAAAATGGTTTTTCATTCTACCAAATAGCAGAAAATTATTTTTCGGGAAAATAATTTTATTCTACCAAACAGCAGAAAATGTAGGTGGAAAATTATTGTCCTTGGGAAATAATTTTCTATGGAAAATGATTTTCCGGGGAAATAATTTTCTCCCCTACCAAACACACCCTTAGTTTTATTTTATTTAAATGAATTAATATCAGCAATAATTGAGTGTAACGGCCAAGTACCAAGTTCGTTCCCTTTTCTATTTGTGTTGGCTAATTAGAGAGAACCCATCTTTTAAACCCTGAATACATTAGCCAAGCTTTTGATTTAAGTGTAAAAAAGGCACCACTAGGCACCAACAATAGAAGAAGCAGCAACCAACTGGCTCTTATTCTCGCTCTTCTCCATGATATCATGATTAGGCTTTTTACTTCTACAGAGAGTGGGATGAGGAGAAAGTAAGGCTGGGCATTAGACTAGCCGGGAAAATCGGCTGAAGTGGGTGAGAGAAACACCGTCTTGTGTGGTTAAACTATTTTACAGGTTATATAGATCATCAACCTCAGTGGTTGAGATTCATCTCTTCCATATCAACGGGTGATATTTGTCAAGTATCATAGTTCAAAAAAAAAAACAAAATTCAATTATAGTAGAATTTTGTGCAATGTTGTACTCCCTTATGGTACAACTCTACTTTATTTTCAATTTTTTTTTCATGTTCTGTTTTCACTTTTTTTTTAACCTTAGTTAATATACTTTTCTAATGATTGGACAAATAATATACTTAACATCACAAGCAATTATTCATGTGGCTTTCATTTTGTTTCGAAATATTTAAATATGAGTATGCAATTTTAAAATGCCAAGCCTATAAATTTAAGTTTGTGAACATATTAGCCTCAAATAAATGAGTTAATAATTCGAAATTGGCAGTACATGATTTGTTTTCTCGATGTTAGATAAATATACGTAATCTTCAGTTAATTAATGACAATAGAGGCTTGAATGTATGATTTGTTTTTGCAGGGAAATAAGGACGTACCTCAGTACTGCAGAAGTGTAGATCTTGTTGCTTGGTAATTGCTCACGAATTATTGAACTACGACCGACGGTGGCTACTAGAGGCACCGAGTTGTCACGCCCCAAAACCGTTCCCGAGCGATGATGAGGTTAGCGTGAGAGCAGGGAAGAGAGAATTAGGGATGCTATTTAGGTTTCTGTCACCACACCAAATTAGCCACAAAACCCCTTATTTTATAGCACTTAGTTGAAACTGCAAATAGGGTTTAATAGGCATGATTAATACACAATTAATAATTTTGTAACTACCCAATTAATAGGACAATTAATATGACCGTTACTTCGGTCAACAGCTCCCCCTCGGTCACATGAACCATAAGTTACACTTTTCTCTCCCAACTAATCTCTTCACGCCTCATACTGGGAATGGGGCGTGTGACTAGACAGTAATCAATAGTGTTATATTAAGTCACCATCTAACTAACATAGCACTTTTATGATATACGATACCCCAATCGTCCTCAACATCACAAGTGACATACTTAGTCCCTTTATGCCATATAATATATCACATGATTACATACTCAATATAATCACCCAAGTTGATATGGTGATGATGGATAGATTCTTCCTTAAACACTCATGAAAGTTCATCTTGGCTTAACTGTTTTCCTAACATGTTCTCGCTGAACCATCACCTTGTTAGTGTATGTATACCTAATGCAATGCTTTTTGTCTCTATGGTAATAAGATACACAATTTTCCTCCATAGCTGACATTATTGTGTAGTTTTGCTTCTTACTGCATCATGACATGATTCCCCTAAATAGGGTAAAGGCATGTCTTAAGGTTGACCTAGACTCATATGGGTCACCACCCCAATTGACATTTGAGTATCCTCTCAACTTAAGATCTCTTCCTTGATATCAAAAGACTAAGTTCGCTGTACCACAAAGGTGGCGCTTGAGACTCTTGACGGCTTGCCAATCAGCAAGTCTTAGGTTGCTTTGATAGCAACTTGCTAATCCAACCGCAAATTACATAACATGACTTACATTAAGCTTCCTACGACACTAGCGTAAGAAACATTGTTCATTATCTCCATTTCATCATCTGTTTTAGGACATTGGTCAAAACTCAATATTAGATCCTTCTCAACTGGAGTATCTAAGGGTTTGGAATTATACATACAAAATTATAACAAGACCTTTTGATACATGTTTCTTGGGATGGTTTCGGATTATTTTCACTCATAGGACATACCTAACTTCACCCATGTCTTTCATCTCAAAGACATTGAATAACCACTTTTCAGTAGCTTACATCATCTCCAAGTTGTTCCAGCCAGTAGTATGTCATCAATGTACAAGGTAAGAAACATAATACCCCATGTTGATCTTTTGACATATAGGATGATCTTCTAACACCATAGATAAGCCAAACTAAGTTATGGCTTCATGGAATCTAAAGTACCAAAATCTGGAAGATTGTTTAAGATCATATATGGACCTTTTAAGATGACACACCTTGTCCTCTTGTCCCTTTGGTGCAAAACCAATGGGTTGGACCATATAAATCTCTTTCATTAAGGAAAGCAATCTTTAGTTCCATTTGGAACAATTCCTAGTTCAAATTGGCAACCAGGGTTAGGAGTAGCCGAGCCTGAGCTTATCAATCAAACCATCTGCCCGATGTTTTATCTTGAAAAAAGAAACATTTTGTTTTCGATAGACTTACGTCGAGGTGGAGGCTCAATGAGTTCTCCAACTTTGTTCTTGCCATTGGGTCCACTCATCTCTCATGACATCTATCCACTCTTTGTTATTTGGTGAATCAATCACTTCTTGATAAAAAGCAGGTTCCTCAACTTCCAAGGAAGTGCATTGGAATATTTTCTCTTCAATTTAGAAATATCATCAATGAATTCTTCCATGCCCACTCCTTTGGATCTTAGGACCTTTATTATTTGTCTGCCTAGATGAGGAATCACTCCCCCTTTCTTAAGAGGTATGAGACAAAGAATCCCTCCCCCTTTCTGTAAGAGGTATGAGACCAAGAGTATAGAGAGAATTACTCCAACTATACATTGGAGGCGGGATCCTGAAGTGTGGACTAACTGCATATTTAAGAATTGGAGATTGAGGATAAACCTCATTCTCAAATTGACTCTCCTCAACATTTAGAGATTGAGGATGAATCTCATTCTCCTTAACAGACAAACCTTGACCATCCCTACTAAATAAGGAAGATGTACCATTTTTGGTGACTTAATGAGAGTTCAAATCCTCCCCCTTACCGAGAGATGGTTGAAGCCCTTGTTGTAACTTATATAATTTAAGGTCCTTTTTTAAATTTTACTAAAAGCTTGGGAACTCACCTTCAAGAAAATCGGCATTGCAAGAATTCATTTCAATAAAGAGATATTCATGATCTCAATTGGCTCGAAAAGTTTTACCATTTCGTTCCAATTGAGTCTCTAATACCACTATAAATATGTGAACACATTAAGTACTTAATAGTGGTGAGATAATAGGTACATATACCTACACACACACAACTCACGCACACACACACGCACACACACGCACACACGCACACACATGTAGCTCTATGATGTGCTTTCACATTCATGGGCCCGCACATGCTTGGAGTGAATGGACTCCAAGGGACTCGATACCCTCAAAGCCTTGCCAAAAGACTTCATAGTTGTTATACTAGCTAGACATAACTCACATCTGGCAACTTAACCCTAGTGAGTTGGTCTTAAAAGACTATCTTTAGCTAGTTTGTTTGCTCTATCTTGGCCCTCATGGTTAATTCGAGCATGCCTAAAATTGGAATTGAAAATGAGGCAAAGATGGAGAAAGTTTTATTTTGTCCAAAATGTCGACAACACCTTTCAATGTTGTATGGCCAAACAAATTGCTATGGTGTATGACATATAGACGAAAATCAAAGAGAAAACTAATCTCAGAAACAAAAGGCACAAGCGAACATTACACCCCATGTGCGTAAAGAGCATAATGAAGAAGCCACATAGTCCCTTCATGGAGTTTCAGAAGATATGTTTTTAATTTAAGGGCATCTTCCTCGTTGTTGTTACATAAAATAACAATTTGTGAACCCTCCATATAGCGATGAAAGTTCACAAAATCAACTCGTTCATAAATTATGTGCGTGGTTGCTCCCGTTTCCATAATTCAGTAGGGATCATAGTTTGCCATAAATGCTTGGGAGCACACATATTTCAGGGGTAACTGCCAAAGAAGGTACCTTAGCTAACTCAAGACAATCCTGACTGTAGGTTCCTTATTTCCACAATTTACAGCAGTTCAGACGTGCTATATTCGTCTCTCTATTTCCCTTAATCTTTTTCCATTTGACAATACCACCCTTAGGTTCGGAACTTTAAGCGCAAATAAGTCTAGATGAACCTGATGCTAAGCTAATCCCATATGTACTCAGCAGTGGGATAACTTCCAATTCTCCCACCAGATCGTCATTGATGAAATACAACATAGTATAACATGTTGATCGATCCATTCTTGAACCATTTTGGGTATGCCTTTAGGTCTTCGTGATACTGCTCACTAGCAATATCATCTTTGTCATTCTAGCAGACCTAGAACCCGTAAAGTGTTCTATCACTTCACGCTTGTTCAGAAGAAACTGAATCTTTTGACACTTTGTGTCATGGATAGTGCTATCCAATTTTTCATTGGTAAACAAATCACCAATCATATTTTAATTGCCATATTTAGAAGTATATATTTAAAAGATGGACATTAGACACATTTTCAAATAATTAAATTATCAAAAAACTTCACCGTTCATGTCGCATGATCGAACATTTTGCCAAGCTCATAATCATCACATACAAACATGAATTAGCTTTCCCCCAATCAAGTAGTATCTCCAGTGTTCTAATGTCCTGATGATGGCATAGAACTCCTTATCATAGGTGAAAAATCTTCTCCTTACATCACTTAGCCTCTCACTGAAATAAGCAATAGGCCTCCCTTCTTAAGCCAAGACTATTCTAATCCTTACCCAGAAGCATCACGCTTTACCTCAAATACTTTGGTGAAGTTTAGTAGAGCTAGGATGGGGGCATTGGTGAGCTTCTCCTTGATGATCTCAAAGGCCTTTTGAGCTTGGTCATTCCATTCAAATCTCTTGTTCTCAAGTATCTCAGTAACTGGTGCCATAAGAGAACTGAAGTTCCTCACAAATCTCCTATAAGAAGAGGCTACGCCATGAAAGCTTCTGACTTGTTGGAGGGAGGAAGGAACTAACCACTCTCTGATTGCTTTTATCTTGTCATCATCAACCTGAATTCCTCGAGATGAGACCACATAGCCTAGGAACTTGACTTGAGGAGTATGAAAGTGACACTTCTCAAGGTTATATAAATTTGTTTCACATGATTAAAATAAGTTTAGTAGACCAGAATATCATCAAAATAAGTTATATAAATTTGTTTTATGTAATGATTGAACTTCATGTAAATTTGTTTTACATGATAAAATTAAATATCTTTGTGATATCTCTAAAGTGTTAATTAGTTTAAACATAATGCTCTCCATAACTTTTGTTTTATGGAATAATGTTATAATTAAATTATAAAAACTGTACTTTACAGAACGGTCCGTCAATTGTAAGGAGATGGTGGTGGGTCTCATTTTACCTAGATCTAGCTTTTTGCAAAGGAAGAGAGGCATTAAACTTACAAAGGACCCAAAGTCACACAAAGCACGATCTATTGACATATTCCCTATCAAATAAGGAATAGAAAAACTACCAGGATCCTTAAACTTAGCAGGTAGCTTGTTTTGGATCGCGGCTCTACACTCTTTAGTCAATGCCACAGTTTTACACTCTTCTAGCTTTCTTTTATTAGACGAAATCTCTTTCAAAAATATTTCTTGCTCATATTGAGGGAAATAGAAAATTGACATTTATTTTTAAAATTTCTTTCATGTTTTTTCAATTTTTACTCATTTTCACAGTTTTTCATTTTTGTCAAATTTTTTGACCATTTTCTAATTTTGTTTGGATTTTTTCTTCAAGAAATAAACCGAACTAAGTCAATACGAATAATGAGATAAAGAAATCAAACAAAATATATAGAACTGATAAGAAAATATCAAATAAAAGAAAATCTGACCTAATCTCATGCCGTCATTCCCGAGAACGACGCCAAAAACTTATACGAGATTTTGTAAAGTAAATTTATAAGCTGCAAGGGTACAACTTTCACTGTAATACTTGAGGGTCGTTTTTTCATGGATGTGGATGAGATTAATGTCCCTAAATATTAAAATGAACTAATCTAATATCAGTCTCCAAAATTAATCCGACTAATTTTACTGATTATGCGTACCAAACACAAAAATTCTACACCGTATGAACTACATCACTAACAGCAAAGATTCGGCATGAATGGAGTGCCTCGCATAAGAAAACTCACTAACCCATAAAATTATGATCAATGAAGACAAAACAAAAGCAATTAAATGAACTTGCAAAATTTGATGCTGATTATCACCCATCACTAACCATCTGAATCATCATCATCCCCTAATTAGTACAGCCTGCCTAACTTCTAATACCCCAATTCTTACACAATAAAACCATCATAATTTTTGGAAAGCAAACTGTGAAAAATATAGATTAAATAAGCGAGAGAAACTAGATATATATATGTATATATATACATACAT
>JAKOGI010003578.1:0-48745 GCA_029747015.1 Carnegiea gigantea | reverse complement strand
TAAGAAAAATGAAAAGACTCATCATAAAAGGGGTGGGGGAGGTTACAAGGAATATTCTAGGATTTTTGCAGCTGATTACATCAATATAGAAGCATCTAAAACGTGCACAATATCAGCCACACAAGTATATGTAACCGAAGACTCTTCATATTCCCAGCATTAATCCTTGCAACTGCTTCAACTTCAACAGAGCATAACTTCCAGAATACTCGGCCAAATCACGCGTTCTTGGGCTTGTTAGAAAGCCCGGGAAGTCTATTTTCCAGAATGGGCTCATTTGCGCAATTTGGATAAGCGGTTTGAAAGTTATGGCCCAAACAATGCACCTATCTCAGACTTGACTGGATCAGCATAACGTATCTTTGAGTGATATTTTGCCCAATCAAATGATGTCCAAATTAAACAAACTTGGTCTTATTTGAAAGCTGAAATCTTAAACTTCAAAACCATGTGGAGCCTCAAGTTGTGGGACCACTTTAGGTAGGCCAAAAGGGCACACAAAAAGCGGGAAATTTCTGGATGAAGGCGGCACTACCTCTTCGGGTATGAACGCCAATTTCCTGCAAAGTTTGGCAACTTCCTTGACTTCTTGAAGCTTGAGTGAGTCCTCCTTGGGCTGAGCTTGATGGTCCTTGGGCTTCTCACGACGATCTCCATCACAAAAGATGCACAAAACCGGGCCAATTTCCGGTCGAATCTGCCCAGGTTCTGTCCGTGTGCTCCAAGGTGTTTCTGACCATTGCATGAATGTTCTTGACTTCCTTGGGGCTTGGATGGATGTGTGGGCTTGCTGGTTGAGTGCTTGAAGTTTGGGCTTGATGGTCCCCATCAGTAGGGTGTGTACAAACCCCTCTGCAAAGAAATCAAGATTAAATCATGCTTACGTAGGAGATTTCTGCTAAAATATTTTACCGTGCAGTTATTGGACCAAAACTGGCAGGTTGAACAAAATGCCTTGATCCCTTGACTTCGACTGTGCATGATTGACTTTGAATACTTGGGCCTGAAAGCCAACATCTTAAGGATCCCAAAAATGCAAAAATATCAAACTTAAGGCACAACATAGCTTAAGAAATCTGATTAACAAAACCAGGTAATTTCTGGTTGTTTAACCCGGTTGTAACTATTTGGCTCTTCTCCAAAATTTGAGCCATAACTTGGACTTTGGAACTTGCAATGTACCTTGTTGGACTCTTAAGACCCTCTTCTATGTCTTAACTGAAGGGGACTCCATCACCTACTTAAACATGATTTAACCTTGATTTCTTTGCAGAGGGGTTTGTACACACCATAAGGATTCCCCTCCTAGCCTGAAATTAAAATCATGCTCACTTTTGATTGGTGGAAACAAGGGCACAAAACTGGGCTAAAAACTATTTTTGAGAACCCGGTAAGCTACTGTGCATTTTTCCTTCTCAAGTGGGTTTGCTTAGCTTCTCCTCTGCTTGTTTGCTTCAATCACGAGCCTAGCCGCTAGGAACATCATCATTTGCTGCTTTGAAGCCTTGAGAAGAGCTTAACCAACGAGAGCAAAAAGGAAGAAATCTCACCTTGCATTCTGATTGGCCAGCCGAAAAGGGAGCATGCTTCACGTCTGTGTTTCTCCACTTCCTTGCTAGTAAACTGATGTATTAGCTTAATTAAAGTGTATTAAAGTTAAGTACAACATTTGTTTTGCTTTCCTTAATATTCTGGTTGTAATTAGTTTAGTTAAGCAAGCATGTAATATAGTTTAGCCTTAAGCGCATAGGTTAGGTTGTTTAAGCCGTTTCCTTCCTAGGGAGGAAACCTCATTCTAGCTTGTTTGCTGCCTGGTTGCTTGCTTGGTTGTGTATTAATGCTTTGCCAGGGCATATTTTGCAATCAGACTTTGATATTGAACGAAAACCAGAATTGAGAGCACCTTGCTTTCGTTCCCCTAAACACTTCACTTACTTATCCTTAATTTGATCGATTAAGGTGGCGACAAAGTAAGTCCTAGACCTTAATTAACAGGTGTTTCTGTATCTTAATCATAGTTTAGGGACCCTAAACTCAAGTTTTGTGGTGATTCTATATCTAAACAAGAGTTTAGTTTATCCTTTATTCAAACATTCATACACGGATTCACCTAGACTTTAGCTTGAATTCAGATTGCTTTGTTTTTAGCTTTGAATTCAGGTTTGAGAGTTTGTGTCCTTCCAAGATACAAATATTTGGTATCAGACCATTGGTTTGTCCCTGGCCTGGTACGTCCATCCACTTTCCAGAATCATACCCATCCAATTCCAAACACATTCCTTATGTGAGTTTAAAAACAATTTGAGCGCCAGATGAGTTCTAACTTGAGTTTGGAGGAGAAATTTGATGCTTTTATGAGGCAGAATGAGATGTTAATGAAGAAAATTCATGAAGATGCTCAACATAATCAAGAAACTCAAGCTCAAAATATGCATCGACAAAACCTACTTGGTTCCTTTTTAAAGCAGAAGCAAAAGATGAATGAAGAACGTCTTCAATCTGAACCAAGGAGGCAAGAGCAAGTCCTTAGTCATAACATTGATTCATCTAGTGAAGATGAACCATTGAGAATGACTAGGTCAGAACCACAGTTTCAAGCTAACACAAGTGATTTCAAGATTGAAATCATGGAGTTTGAAGGTAAGCTTGATCCAGAAGAGTTTTTAGATTGGTTGCATACAGTTGAACGAGTTTTTGAGTACAAAGATGTTCCAGAGGACAAGAAGGTCAAGTTAGTGGCCTTAAAACTTAGAAAAAATGCTTCATTGTGGTGGACTAATCTATGTGCTAGATGGGTTACAGAAAGGAAGTCCAAAATCAAAACATGGGAGAAGATGAAGTCCAAGCTTATGGGTAGGTTTCTTCCCCCAACCTACGTTTAAGATTGCTATTCTCAACTTTATAACTTGACTCACAGTAATCTGAATGTAGAGGAGTATACAAGGGAATTTGAAAAACCTGCAATCAAATGTGATTTACAAGAATCCGAAGAGCAAACCATTGTTAGATACTTAGGCGGCCTTGATCCTAGGTATGCTAATGTGGTTGATTTGTAAGATTGCACCACTTTTGATGAAGTACGTGTGCTGGCTCACAAGGTTGAGCAGCAAAAGAAAGCTAGACAACCCCCTAAGCCTCAAAATCTTAAGCCCTTTACCCATAACCAACCCGTTAACAGGGGGAGTTCTAATCCCATTTCCAAGCCACGAAGTCCATCCCCTTCCTTTCCACAAGGAACCCCAGCACCACAAAAGATTCAAACCCCTCAAAATAGACCCAATCCCAACCCCAATCCCAGGAGCAACGGAAGATGCTTCAAATGTCAGGGACTTGTTCATGTAGCTTCGGACTATCCAAACTGTAAGGTAATCACCTTAGCTAAATGGTCAGCCGTGAAGGAGGTGTTTGAAGAAGAAGAAAAGGAAGATGATTATGAGGATGAGCTTGAGGAAACTCAAGAAGAAGTACTGTGATGTATTCAAGCTTCACTAAGGCAAGTATTTGCTAAGTGAATCAAGAATGCATTTGAGAAAGGAAGCAAGAAAAGAGAACCAATAACCAAGATAGATCAAGTGGACTAGCAAGGGTGATGATACCCCACCTTGGTTTGCACACTTGGGCAAATCTTCTTCCTTCAACTAAGTTACAGAATTTAATCACCTTCTTAGTTGAATTAAGAAGACCTAGAGACCCACTTGAGTTGCCAAGCTCAAGACATAACACTAGGAGTTTTTGTGGAAAGAGTTTAGAGAACTCACAAGCTCTTGCATTCAAAGTTGGTTACAAGTGAGAGCCCCATCTGGTTTTTATGCTAGAGTGGCCGAGTTCCCTCTCCTTCCAAGCAGCAAAATCAATAGCTAGGTACATTTGGGGAAGAGTTACACATCTAATCAGCCAATACTAGCTAAACACCTCACTACCTAGCTTAATCTACCTCATTAGGGGTTATAATGCCCCCCAAATGAGGTGTCAAGCTTACAATGATCCTAGGATGCAGCAACATGACTCATTCAGCAAGTGGGGAGGCAAAGGGGACAAGCAAAACCCAAGAAAATCAGACGCTTGTACCGATTTGGGAAGAACCGGGTAAAGGGGTGTTTCTCCTGTCCTTTTGGCTGGTTAATACCAACACAAGGGGGTGCTTTGGATGGGATTTGAACCCATGACCTGATAAATATTTGTGTCCCCTTCCATGCTGCAAAATTTCAGAAACAATGGAGTTGAGTTGGTGGTCCAAACATTCCCTTAATTCGGACTGTGCTGATTGGCGCCCTGCAGTGCACTATCTTCAGTTTTGGGCTTGGTTGGCTGACCAAATGGACTCCAAATGCCTTGCAAAAGGTCTTGTTGGAAATCTAAGATCCTAAGCTTTAAGGGGGTGGTGCGTGCAGGAAATTTCCCCCTCTATATTTTGCTCCAACAGCGACACAAAATCGGGCCAGAAACTGGACGAACTGGATAGTGCATCTTCTGCTGTGTACATTAGTTTTCTGACCAAGGCATGAACTTCTTTGGCCTCCTTCGGGGTTGAATGGGTGTGAGGGTTTGCTGAATGTGTGGATGAAGCTTGGGCACGATGGTCCCCATCATCTGCTTGACTTGAGGTGCTCTTTTCTGGTGCTGAAACTGGCAGTATGGGAACAATGGTCTTTTCCTCCTACGAACTCTTGACTTGTGCTGAATTTAATTACATGAACATAAAATAGACTTCCTAAGCTTTCATATGACTGCTCATACACCCAAAATGAAGCATCCAAGCTAAGGAAATAATTACCACAAATCTGAGCAAATAAACTAGACATTCTGCCAGCACTGGCACTTTGGCTTGTATGCCTTCTTTTGACAACTACGACTTGACTTGGTTTGAAATAAATTACATGACCCAAAAGTAGACTTTATTAGCTTTCTAAAAAGCTATATTGCAGCATTCTAAGTGCATGAAAATCTTGAAATACATGCCGCACAAAACCGGACAGAAAGTAGAACAAGCTTGAGCTATTTTTAACCTTTGAAATGGAACATACTCTTGATCCCCATTTGGAAAACCCCTTCGGATAAGACACTTTAAAGTTCAAATAAAACTCCATAAAGTGTCTTTTGTCATGAAACTCAAATTGTGGGACCAAAGAAAAGCCTTGCCATGCTTGAATTTGTATGGAGCTTACCTCCCATGGAGTTGAGGTGAAAGAATGAAAATGATACCCTTGAAAATATACATCATACTGGAAGAGGCTAATGAGGGTGAATTGCTAGTTTTGAGAAGAGTTCTAAGCAACCAGAAGGGAGTGAAAGATGAACAAAGGGAGAACATATTCCATTCTCATTGTACAATACAAGGGAAGGTATGTTCTTTGATTATCGATGGAGGAAGCCGGGCAAATGTGGTTTCTCTAAGCATGATTGAGAAGCTAGGATTGCAAACTACTACTCATCCACACCCTTACAACATTCAATGTCTAAATCAAATGAGGGAATCCAAGTAAACTCACATTGCTCCGTGAAGGATTATCTCAAGTGCAAGGTCTTGTTTATCCTTTGTTCTTTTTTGTTATTATTTTCATTCCATCTCAATCAACCTTCCATTTTCTCTTTACTTTGGATCAATTCTTATTTGGGTTTACTTGAGTTTGATTTGGTTCACTTACTACCCTCATATACATCAATTGGTATTAGAGCCAAGGTTTTTAAGTGACCCACATCATACCCAAATACACCAAAAAAAAAAAATAAAAAAACAAAAAAAACTGTGAACAGCCTGTGTCCACAGGCCAGAAAGTTCGCACGGTGCCCCCGTGCCGCCCCACACGACCGTGCCCTATTTATTTTCCAGAAATCTTCAAGTCGAGACGCAGCACGGTGCCCCCGTGCCACCCAGCACGACCTTGCCATTATACTTTTCTGCATTTCCTCAAGTCGAAGCATAGCACGGCCTGCCCGTGCCCCCTTGCACGACCGTGCCACCTTCCCTGCTGCATATTCTTCCTTCAAAGCATCTCCAACATGACTACAAAGTCCACAAGAAGCGACCAAGCACGTGTGGAAGAGTTAGAAGCTCAAGTCACTTATCTTCGAACTCAACTTGGGCAACTTTTGGGGGAAAAACGAAGGTGGGTTCATAGCCCCACTCCCTCTCATCCTCATGAACCAGTGGTCGAATTGGAAGAAGAAGTCTTTCAATCCCGAGCCAATTCTAGTGACGAAGAAGCCCCAAGGAGACGAAGGCAAGGAAGCAATATTGGTGGTGTCCGAATTGACATCCCCGAATTTGAAGGCCAACTTGACCCGGACTTATTTCTCGATTGGTTGCAGACCATTGAGAGGATCTTTGAATATGAGGGCATCCCGGAGGACAGAAAGGTAAAACTTGTAGCCCTTAAACTCCGCAAATATGCTTCAATCTGGTGGGCTAACCTTGGAGCGAAAAGAGCAAGAAATGGGAAAGGGAAAATTAGAACGTGGCCAAAATGAAAGAAAAACTCAAGGCCAAGTTTCTTCCCTCACACTATGTGCAAGATAATTATCTGAAACTCCACCGCCTCAAGCAAGGATCAAAAAGTGTAGAGGAGGACACTCGGGAGTTTGAACAACTCCTTCTCAAATGCGACTTGAAAGAAGATGACTCTCAAACCTTGGTAAGATACTTAACCGGACTTGATGAGTCTATTACTGATATTGTTGAATTGCAACCATATTCATCCCTTGATGATTTGAGTTCTCTAGCCTACAAGGTAGAACAACAAAAGAAATCAAAGGGAAAGAGTATCCTATCCAAGCCTCTCTCTCGTCCTTCCCCCACACAAAGGCTTCCGTACTACCCTCCTCGTCCACAAAATCCCCCACCACCACAAACCAAAAACACCACTCCAACCCCTCCAAAACCCCCACACAAGAGCCCAAATCTAAAGACAAGGTTCGTTGCTTTCGGTGCCAAGGTACGGGACACTATGCATCTGAGTGTCCAAACAAGAGGATCGTTTCCCTAGCGGAGTACCAAGAAGCATGTGATGAACATGCCTATGACGAAGAAGAAGGAGAGCACTATAAAGAAGGAAGCTTGGAAGAAGTTGAAGAAGGCCCCCATGAAGGAGAGTTGCTTGTTATCCGTCGGGCCTTGAGTGGAATTGCCACTCAAAAGGACATGGAGCAAAGAGAAGCCATTTTTCACACCAGGTGTACCGTAGGAGACAAGGTTTGTTCCCTTATCATTGATGGAGGTAGTTGTGCTAAGGTTGCCTCAAAGACTATGGTGGACAAACTCAAGCTGCAAGTCTCTCCTCGTCCAAATCCCTACACCATACAATGGTTGAATCAAGACAAAGGTTTGCAAATTACTCACCGTTGTCTTGTTTCCTTTTCAATTGGGAAAAACTATAACGATGAGATTTGGTGTTGATGGAAATCCCGCCATCCCTTTTGTTAAAAACGAATCAAATCAATTAGGTAATCTTATTATGCTGGTTTAAGGATGAATAAATCATCCAAGTTTTGATTAAACATTGAAACTGCAGGGCGAGGGTTAAATCCAGCAGCTAACCCGTTTTTGTGTGCTTAATTTCTCAAACATACTAAGGGTTTATGTCTAATATTTTTTGATGGATTTGAATATCAAGATGTTAGCTTTCCAACAAATTAAGTTTCATCCAATTTGGACTTCATTTGGTCGTTCAAATCAGCAATTAAACTCAAGGTGTCAAAACTGCCCAGCAGGGCCAGGATGAACCCGGTTTTGTTCTTTTTATTTCTTATGATGTAGTTTAGCTTAAATCTTGTATTTTTACATAATTTGGGTCCCTAAGATCTTAGCTTTCATGTCCAATTGGAATTACCAGATTTGGAGTTCAATTGGTTAGTGAAATAAGCTAATTCGTAAACCTGTGCTGTTTTGGAGTCCAATCTGCACGGTTTTGGGAATCAAGCTGATTCAAGGGGAAAATGACGTCCAATTGCTATGATTCAAAAAGGAGGGTAATCCAGACATCTTGAGGTTTCCAACCATGTAAGAAACGTAGCAATTAGGCATCATTTGAGGTGTCAAACATGCGTTGCAAGTGGAGGCAGAAACTGGCTGCTTGACACCCGGTTGCTTAGCCTGGTGGTTTTCCTCCTTCAAGGGGTTTTCTTAAGGTGGAAGGATGCCAAGCAGGTCATCTTGAGCTGCTTGATTAAGCACCACTCAGCTACTTGAGAAAGAGACACGTGGAGCTTGTGAAACGCCTCCATTTTGCAAGCTCTCATTCGACCACTCAAGCATGACATGGCACACATGCAATTTTCAGTCCTTTTGAGGTGGCAGCCATGCACTCTTGCCTTCCTAGCTGGGAAATTGAGTCATCTACATTCCTTAATGCAAAGGAAAAGGCTTAGGAAGATAAATTAAGTGCTTTGTAATATAAACTTTCAGCTTTGGTTTGTATTTGATTAAACCATGTGCTAGGTAGTGATTAGCAAGCTTAATGCCTTTCCTAGCTTAGAAGGAAAGCTCTTTTAGTGTATTTTGAAGGCTATATAAGGGCCTTAGTTGTTCATTGAGTAATATACCAGATTTGAATCAAACTCAAAGTTGAGAGCATTGTGCTTTCGGTGCTTAGGCACACTCCAAACCCTTAGCTTGCTTATCCTTAATTTTGGCCGATTAAGGTGGTGTTCAAGTGAAGTCTTAAACTTGATTAAGTGGTGATATCTGTATCTTAATCATAGTTTAAGGGCCCTAAACTTAAGTTTGGTGGTGATATCTGTATCCATTCTTGAGTTTAGAACTATCCAGATTCCATTGAATTCACTTAAAGTTCATGAAGTTAGCTTTGGGGTCCTTAAACCAAAGCTCTCCTTTTTTCATGTTCTAATCAGTGAACTTCATTCCTCTCTTCTTTTTTTCTTTTCATATTCTTTTCAAGCTTAATCAAGGCCAAGAATTCTTGCTTTGATTCAGTTTTGAGCCCAAACACAAAAGCCATCTCAAAACCGTGAAATTCACAAACTAGGCGTGCTTAGGCAGCAAGTTATCACGGTCACCCCGTGCCCTTGAGCACGACCATGCCTCCCTTGGTTCGTGAGTTTTCCACTTGTTTTGGTTGTGCTCTTGTTGTAAGTTGGCTTGGGTTGTTCCTACCCTTGAGACTTACATCAGGTGTGATATAGTCCCCATGGATGCTTGCCATATATTATTGGGTAGACCATGGCTTTTTGATAGAAGTGTCATCCATGATGGCCGGATGAACACTTACTCTTTTCTCAAGGACCGTAAGAAAATCACTCTTACCCCTCTCACAAGTCCTTCCCCCTCTAAACCAAAAGACAATCCTCATTTGGAAGTCTTCCTTACTACTCTTCTCAAATCTGAGCATCATGAGTATGAGTCTTTTAAAGACTTGATACTTTTACAAGAAGAGTCTAAGCCGCCATCTCCCTCACATCCACTACTCACCCCTCTCCTACAAGTCTATCACCATGTTTTTCTACAAGAAATTCCACATGGCCTTCCCCCTCCAAGATCTATCCAACACAAGATAGACCTCGTTCCCGGATCCGTACTTCCAAACAAGCCGGCATACTGGATGTCTCCACGCGAAACACAAGAAATCCAAAGACAAGTGGATGATCTCTTGTCTAAGGGTTTAATTCGGGAAAGTCTAAGCCCATGTGCCGTGCCCGCCCTCCTTGTTCCTAAGAAGGATGGAAGCATGCGTATGTGTGTTGATAGCCGGGCGATAAACAAGATCACTATCAAGTACCGGTATCCTATTCCCCGATTGGAAGATCTATTGCATGAATTACACGGAGCCGCTATCTTTTCTAAGATTGATCTTAGAAGTGGCTATTATCAGATTCGCATTTTTGAAGGTGATGAATGGAAAACCGCCTTCAAGACTAAAGGAGGTTTATATGAGTGGCTTGTAATGCCATTCGGGCTTACTAATGCCCCGAGCACTTTTATGAGACTCATGAACCAAGTTCTCAAGCCCCTCATTGGAACTTGTGTTGTTGTTTACTTTGATGATATCTTTGTCTATAGCAAGACCGAGGAGGAGCATGCCAAGCATTTGCAACAAGTTTTGGAGATTCTTTCACGAGAACAACTTTATGGCAATATGGAGAAATGCTTTTTCTTCACTCCTCAAGTGGGATTCTTGGGTTTCATTGTTTCCGCCCAAGGCCTCCAAGTTGATGAAAGCAAGATCAAGGCTATTCAAGAGTGGCCAACTCCTACATCCATCACACAAGTAAGGAGTTTTCATGGCCTAGCCTCATTCTACCGGAGGTTCATTAGAAATTTCAGCACAATTATGGCTCCTATGACCGAGGTAATTAAAGGCAAAAACTTTTCATGGAACGAGCAAGCACAACAAGCCTTTGAAGAGATCAAGAAGAAGCTCACTAGTTCCCCCGTTCTAGCCTTGCCCGACTTTACCAAAATCTTTGAAGTAGAGTGTGATGCATCCGGGGTAGGAATTGGAGCTGTCCTATCTCAAGAGAAGAGACCCATTGCCTTTTTCAGTGAGAAGCTCAACGATGCCAAAAAGAAGTACTCCACCTATGACAAGGAGTTTTATGCAATCATTAGAGCATTGGAGCATTGGTGTCATTACTTAGTTGGAGGTGAGTTCATCCTTCATTCCGACCATGAAGCTCTCAAATACATCCAAGGACAACACAAGCTCAACCCTAGACATGCTAAATGGGTAGAGTTTCTTCAGTCCTTCCACTTCACTATCCAACATAAGGCGGGAACTCTCAACAAAGGAGCTGATGCATTATCAAGAAGGTCCTTATTACTCTCTACTTTGAGTACTAAAGTACTTGGATTTGAAGTTGTTAAAGATTTGTACCCACAAGATGATGATTTCAAGGACATTTTTGAGAAGTGTCTTAAACACCCCCATGGGTTGTTCCACTTAGAAGATGGTTTCCTATTCAAAGGTTCACGCCTTTGTATACCTCAATGTGGATTTCGTGAACTACTTATCCAAGAGCTACATGGAGGAGCCCTAGCTGGCCATTTTGGTGTCGAGAAGACCAGATCGATGTTGAAGGAACACTATTATTGGCCTAAGATGTCAAGAGATGTAGAGCATTTCATCAAAAGATGTTCTACTTGTCAAATGGCTAAGAGCCATTCCTTGCCCCAAGGATTGTATTCTCCACTTCCCATTCCTCAAGCCCCTTGGGAAGATATTAGCTTGGATTTCATCACGGGTTTGCCTAGAACCCAAAGAAACAAAGACTCCATTATGGTGGTTGTCGATCGATTCTCCAAGATGGCGCATTTCATTCCTTGCCACACTACTAATGATGCTTGATGTAAGTCTCAAGGGTAGGAACAACCCAAGCTAACTTACAACAGGAACACAACCAAAACAAGTGGGAAACTCACGAACCAGGGGTGGCACGGTCGTGCTTCAAGGCACGGGGGCACCGTGCCAACTTGTTGCCTAAGCACGCCTAGTTTGTGATTTTCACGGTTTTTGAGATGGCTTTTGTGTTTGGGCTCAAAACTGAATCAAAGCAAGAATTCTTGCCCTTGATTAAGCTTGAAATGAATATGAAAAGAAAAAAAGAAGAGAGGAATGAAGTTCACTGATTAGAACATGAAAAAGGAGAGCTTTGGTTTAAGGAACCCAAAGCTAACTTCATGAACTTTAAGTGAATGCAATGGAATCTGGATAGTTCTAAGCCTTGTGATTAGATAAGATACACCACTAATCACTTAGCTTAGGGCCCTTAATCTTGGATTAGGATAAGATACACCACCTAACCAAAGATCACGACTCACTTGGTCACCACTTTAATCGGCCACAATTAAGGATAAGCAAGTTAAGTGTTTAAGAAATCACAAGACACAAAGTCTTTGCTCTCAACTTTAATACTCAAAACTTATATTACTCAATGAACAACTAAGGCCCTTATATAGCCTTCAAAATACACTAAAAGAGCTTCCCTTCTAAGCTAGGAAAGGCATTTAAGCTTGCTAATCACTACCTAGCACACGGTTTAATCTAATACAAACTAAAGCTGAAAGTTTATATTACAAAGCACTTAATTTATCTTCCTAAGCCTTTTCCTTTGCATTAAGGAATGTAGATGACTCAATTTCCCAGCTAGGGAGGCAAGAGTGCACGGCTGCCACCTCAAAAGGACTGAAAATTGCATGTGTGCCATGTCATGCTTGAGTGGTCGAATGAGAGTTTGCAAAATGGTGGCGTTTCACTGGCTCCACGTGTCGCTCTCTCAAGTAACTGAGTGGTGCTTAATCAAGCAGCTCAAAATGACCTGCTTGGCAGCCTTCCACCTTAAGCAAACCCCTTGAAGGAGGAAAACCACCAGGCTAAGCAACCGGGTGTCAAGCAGCCGGTTTCTACCTCCAGTTGCAACGCATGTTTGACACCTCAAATGATGACTAATTGCTACGTTTCTTACATGGTTGGAAACCTCAAGATGTCTAGATTATCCTCCTTTTTGAATCATAGCAATTGGACTCATTTGCCCCTTGAATCAGCCTGATTCCCAAAACCGTGCAGATTGGACTCCAAAACAGCACAGGTTTACTAATTAGCTTAGTTCACTAACCAATTGAACTCCAAATCTGGTAATTCCAATTGGAAATGAACGCTAAGATCTTGGGGACCCAAAATATGTAAAAATTCAAGACTTAAGCTAAACTATATCATAAGAAATAAAAAGAACAAAACCGGGTTCATCCTGGCCCTGCTGGGCAGTTTTGACACATTGGGTTTAATTGCTGATTTGAACGACCAAATGAAGTCCAAATTGGATGAAACTTGATTTGTTGGAAAGCTAACATTTTGATCTTCAAATCCATCAAAAAATATTAGACGTAAACCCTTAGTATGTTTGAGAAATTAAGCACACAAAAATGGGTTAGCTGCTGGATTTAACCCTTGCCCTGCAGTTTCAATGCTTGATCAAAACTTGGATGATTTATTCATCCTTAAACCAGCATAATAAGATTACCTAATTTGATTTGATTCTTTTTTAACAAAAGGGATGGAGGGATTTCCATCATACTCCCCTTTTTAAAAATGATTTGCCCTCAAATCATAGTAGGTAATGAACTCCTCTTTTTGCTTCAATTCTGGTTGAAATAAAATCAACCATGAAAACAAGTCTCTTTTGAACTTAGAGACTTTTTTGTTTACCTTCCCCTTGTTGATTGGAATGGTGGACGTAGGGGCCTCCTTGAACATGATTGGAACCACTTTCTCACATGCTCTTAATTCAGGATTAGGAACTGTAAAGAATGATTCTGAATTGAATTGACAGACGGTTCGTTTGAGTGTTTTGGGTGTGGGTGGAGTGGGGGAAAAGGTTGATGGTTCACCAAAAGTCATGAAAAGAATATTTCGATTCTCTTTGTATTTTGGGGGGTGGTAAGTGTCTAAGGTGAGCATTTCACCTTCATCCGCCTCAATCACTATCTCCTCGAGATCATCTTCTTTATCCTCTTTCTTTTCCTCTTCTATTTCGACCTCCTCAGTCGCCTTCCATTCAGCCAAGGTAACATACCTTCGGTTTGTACAATCTGATGCTAAGTGACCAAAGCCTTGGCACTTAAAACACCTTGGGATGTTTTTAGGAAGGGGTTTTGGTGTGAGTTGTGGGGGTAGGCCCATTTGTGGAATTTGGTTTTTTTGTGGAGAAGGGGAAAGGGATGCCGTGGGTTGAGGGACATAAGATGAACTCCCCTTGTTTAAGGTTTGTACATATGGTGAGGGATTTGGATTTTCATGCCGTGAGGGCGGTTAGCTCTTCTTTTGCTGCTCAACCTTGTGAGCTAGCACACATACTTCATCAAAAGAAGTGTAAGCTTGCAAATCAACAACATTAGCATACCTAGGATCAAGTCCCCCCAAGTATCTAACAATTGTTTGTTCTTCTGGCTCTTGAATATCACACTTTATTACAAGATTTTCAAATTAACTTTCCAACAAGACCTTTTGCAAAGCATTTGGAGTCCATTTGGTCAGTCAACCAAGCCAAAACCTGAGACAGCGCACTGCAGGGCGCAATCCAGCACAGTCCGAAATAAGGCCCTAATTGGTTGACTTCCTCAACTCCAAATTTTGTCAAATTTTGCAGCATGAAAGGGGACACAAATATTTATCAGGTCATGGGCTCAAATCCCATCCAAAGCCTCCCCCTTGTGTTGGTATTAACCAGCCAAAAGGACAAGAGAAACACCCCTTTACCCGGTTCTTCCCAAACCGGTACAAGGGTCTGATTTTCTTGGGTTTTACTTGTCCCCTTGCCTCCCCACTTGCTGAATGAGTCATTTTGCTACATTCAAGGATCCATGTAAGCTTGACACCTCATTTGGGAGGCATTATAACCCCTAATGAGGTAGATTAAGCTAGGTAGTGAGGTGTTTAGCTAGCATTGGTTGACTAGATGTGTAACTCTTCCCAAAATGTACTTAGCTATTGATTTTGCTGCTTGGAAGGGGAGGGGAGTTCGGCCATCAAGCTTAAAAACCCAGCTTGGCCTTCATTTTCAACATGACTTTGAATATATGAGCTTGTGAGTTTTCAAACTCTCTCCACAAAAATTCCTAGTGTTGTATCTTGAGCTTGGCAACTCAAGTGGGTCTCTAGGTCTCTTTCTCTCAACTAGAAGGTGATTAAATTCTGTAACTAGTTGATACAAAGAGATTGCCTAAGTGTTCCCCAAGGGTGGCTCCTCGGATTATCCCTTGCAAGGTCACTTGACTATCCAAACTCTTAATTTCTCCTCTCCCTTGCTGTTTTTCCTTCTTCTTGTTTTAGATTCCACTTTGAGGCAAGTTGTGAGTTGGTTTCTTCTCCTTACAACCTTCCATCAAATTGGTATCAGAGCTTAGGCTATCTTTCTTGGCCAAGCTTCCCTGCCCAAACACATCCCAAACACCCAAACTCACAAAACAGCCCAAACACATCCTCCACAAATTTCAGCCGTGCCCAACCAGAGACTTGGCACGGGCACACCGTGCCACACCCGCACGACCGTGCCACCCCTAACCTGCAGCACCCCCATTCCCGCAGCTCAGCACGGTTACACCGTGCCTTAAAGCACGATCGTGCTCCTTGCTCCCAACCCCGAAACACCACACTGCCTACTCTACTACAATCCTGCTTCTTCCCTTAACCTAAACAAACCCTTAAGCATTCATCCATCATGAGCTCGTTTGAAAAGTTGAGGAAAAAGACTGCCTTCATTGCAAAAGAGTTGGCCAGCCTTGAAACTCCAAAGTTCCATGGCCAAAAGGAAGAATTCCCTCACTGGATTTCCAAGGTGGAGCAAGTCTTCACTCGCCACAACCTTGAAGAGCACGAGAATTTTGAGGTGGTTAGTAAGAAGCTCCGAGGCTATGCACTTGAATGGTGGGAAAAGTACAAGTATAAGAGGAAGAAGAGAGGGAAGAGTAAGATCAAAACTTGGGATAAGTTGAGGGGTAAACCAGAGTGTGCTTTTGCTCCAACCTCTTACTTGCACACGCATCTTTTTCCTCCCTTTGCGGGAAATGGCCTTAATTTCTTTTCTAAAGACATCCCTCTCAACAAGGGGCGTCCCATGAGTGCTTGCGTCCATAATTCTACTCCCTTCCTTTGTTTGGAGACCCCTAACACCAACAAGGATGAAAAGATCCTTGGGGAGGAAGTTACAAGCCTAGTTAACTCACCTTCAAAGTTTGATAAGCTTGAAGTTGAAGAACCCCAAGTGTCCGATTTGGAGCCATGTGAGGTTGTGGATGAAATTGAGGAACTCTTGAGTCAAGAAGAATGCCCTCATTCACAACAAGAATTGAGGACAATTCTTTTCGAAGAGAGAGGGTTTTTCAAGGGCCTCATTTTCATTCTTTCAACTCAACTTCATGGGAGGTAAGCTCCATACAAATTCAGGCATGGCAAGGCTTTTCTTTGATCCCACAATTTGAGTTTCATGACAAAAGACACTTTATGGAGTTTTATTTGAACTTCAAAGTGCCTTATCCGAAGGGGTTTTCCAAATGGGGATCACAAGTACCATCCATTTCAAAGGATGATGAGGACCATCGTGCCCAAGCTTCATCCACACATTCAGCAAACCCTCACACCCATTCAACCCCCAAGGAGGCCAAAGAAGTTCATGCCTTGGTCAGAAAACTCATGTACACAGCAGAAGATGCACTGTCCAGTTCGTCCAGTTTCTGGCCCGATTTTGTGTCGCTGTTGGAGCAGAATATAGAGGGGGAAATTTCCTGCACGCACCACCCCCTTAAAGCTTAAGATCTTAGCTTTCCAACAAGACCTTTTTCGAAGCATTTGGAGTCCATTTGGTCAGTCAACCAAGCCAAAACCTGAGACAGCGCACTGCAGGGCGCAATCCAGCACAGTCCGAAATAAGGCCCTAATTGGTTGACTTCCTCAACTCCAACTTTTGTCAAATTTTACAGCATGAAAGGGGACATAAATATTTATCAGATCATGGGTTCAAATCCCATCCAAAGCCCCCCCTTGTGTTGGTATTAACCAGCCGAAAGGACAAGAGAAACACCCCTTTACCCGGTTCTTCCCAAACCGGTACAAGGGTCTGATTTTCTTGGGTTTTCCTTGTCCCCTTGCCTCCCCACTTGCTGAATGAGTCATTTTGCTGCATTCAAGGATCCATGTAAGCTTGACACCTCATTTGGGAGGCATTATAACCCCTAATGAGGTAGATTAAGCTAGGTAGTGAGGTGTTGAGTTAGCAATGGTTGATTAGATGTGTCACTCTTCTCCAAATGTACTTAGTTTTGATTTTGCTGCTTAGGGAGGGTGGGAACCTCGGCCATTCTAGCTTAAAACCAGATTGACCCTCATTTTGTAAGCAACTTTGAATGCAAGAGCTTGTGAGTTCTCTAAACTCTCTCCACAAAACTCCTAGTGTTATATCTTGAGTTTGGCAACTCAAGTGGGTCTCTAGGTCTCTTTCTCTCAACTAGAAGGTGATTAAATTCTGTAACTAGTTGATACAAAGAGATTGCCCAAGTGTTCCCCAAGGGTGGCTCCTCAGATTATCCCTTGCAAGGTCACTTGACTATCCAAACTCTTGATTTCTCCTCTCCCTTGCTGTTTTTCCTTCTTCTTGTTTTAGATTCCACTTTGAGGCAAGTTGTGAGTTGGTTTCTTCTTTTTACAACCTTCCATCAACTTTTAAGCCATATAACTCATCTAGCGTATCTTGAAGTCTCGGTATGGGATACCTATACTTGATTGTGATTTTCTTTATGGCTCTGCTGTACACACACATTCGTTGGCTGCCAGCCTTCTTTAGAACCAAAAAGGTAGGTACGGCACGAGGGCTTAAAGACTCACGTACAAGTCCTTTTGACATCAATTCTTCAACTTGCCTTTGAATCTCCATGGTTTCCTTTGGGTTCATCCTATAAGTTGGCTTATTTAGGAGGATTGAACCTGGAATCAGATTAATGTAATGTTGGATGTCTCTTTTAGGAGGTAAACCCATGGTTATCTCCTCTGAAAACAAGTGACAAAAGTTTTGGATGAGTGATTTGGCAATGGGGTGAGTAGGCATGGGTGATTCTAGTTCATCTTGGATGTTTAGAATGCACTCTTTAAAAGCCTTAAATTCATGATATGAGGCCTTTAAAAGAGGTTCACTAAATGATAACAAACAACCAGAATGATCAAGCTTTTTTGTGGGTTTGTTTTTGTAGAGTTCATATGGTGCTAAATGACTTTAAGGTAATCTTCTTTCCTCCCTTAGAAAAGGAGTATGTATTCTGAAAACCATCATGCATTACCTTTCTATCATACCACCACGGCCTGCCCAGTAAAACATGGCATGCATCCATAGGTACGATATCACACCAAAGCTCATCTTGGTTTACCAATGGACAAAGGAATGAGACACCGTGAGTTAACTTGGAGTCGCTTGCTTTGGTTAAACCATTGTATGTTGTATGGATCGGGATGGGTCGTAGCCTGCAAGCCTAGTTTCTCAATCCTGCTAAGAGAAACTACATTAGCATAGCTCCCACCATCAATTATCAAAGAACAATGCTTGTGTTGAACAATGCACCTTGTATGAAAAATGTTCACTCTTTGTTCATCTCTAGCACCCTTCTAGCTGTTCAAGACTCTTCTCAAAACCAACATTTCATCCTCATTAGCTTCTTCTTCAGCCTTCTCTAGGTTTTCCTCAAGGTTTTCTTCACTTTCATCTTCAATTTCCTCTTCTTTCTCTTGCTTATCCACAGCTCTCTATTCGGCCAAAGTAATTGATGCATATTCCCATATGCATCATTTTTATTTAAGGTCAACTTCCAAGAAGAAAAGTGTCAAACAAGAGCGTGCATGGGAACCCTCATATTTTCTCTTATTATGTGAGTTCAAGGACTTTAGACACCATGAAGAAGTCAAGCAAGTGGCGAAAATCTAGATAAAACTCATATTCCTTCCGGAAGAATTGGTGCCCGATTCATCCCTGCGGAAGGTAATTTTTTTTGTGCTCATTTTTTGGACTAACTCAAGTGGACCCACAACTTGAGGGGCCACATGGTTTTGAAGCTTAAGATGTCAGCTTTAAAATAAGCCCAATTTTATTTAATTTGGACGTCATTTGATTGGGCAAAGTAGCACTCAAAGGGAAGTTGTCCAGCTCCAGTCCAGTTCTGATATAGGTGTAATGTTCGGACCATAACTTTTGATCTACTTATCCAAATTAAGCAAATGAGCCCATTCTGGAAAATTGATTTCCAGGGCTTTCCAACAAGCCCAGAATCACCTGATTTGGACGTGTGTGCTGAGAGTTATGCTCAGTTGAAGTGGAGGCTGCCGCAAGGATTAAATGCTTGGCAAATGAAGAGACTTTGGTTACATGACATCATGTGGATGACATCATGCACGACTTGGAGTGTTCTAGATGGATGTCTTCAGCTGATTGGAAGCCTAGAATATTCTTTGTAACATCCCCCACCCCTTTATGTTGAGTCTTTTCCATTTTCCAAGCCTTTTCAATTTTCTAGTTTTAATTGCTGGGAGTTTTTAAGTCTTTTGCTTATCTTTGTTTAGCCTATAAATAGGTGGGTTATGTAGTTGCATTTGAATGCAGAGTGGTAAGCTTTCCCAAAGTGAAATACAATTACCGTTGAGTGTGATTCTCAAAAGTATTCCAAATCCCTAGTTCTATATCTTGAATTTTGGCAAGTTCAAGTGGTGTTCTAGGTTCTCTTTTCTTTTCCAATTGGAGTGATTCCTTGGTGAAGACGAGAGGATTTGCCCAAGATAAAGTCCTTGAGTGGCTCCACGAAGGATTATCTCAAGTGCAAGGTCTTGTTTATCCTTTGTTCTTTTTTTGTTATTATTTTCATTCCATCTCAATCAACCTTCCATTTTCTCTTTACTTTGGTTCAATTCTATTTGGGTTTATTTGAGTTTGATTTGGTTCACTTACCGCCCACATATACATCAATTGGTATCAGAGCAAAGGTTTTAAAGTGACCCACATCACACCCAAATACATAAAAAACTGTGAACATCCAGTGTCCACAGGCCAGAAATTTCGCACGGTGCCCCCGTGCCATACCACACGACCGTGCCATATTCATTTTCTAGAACTCTTCAAGTCGAGACGCAGCACGGTGCCCCGTGCCTACCAGCACGACCGTGCCACCCTACTTTTCTGCATTTCCTCAAGTCGAAGCATAGCACGGCCTGCCCGTGCCCCCTTGCATGACCGTGCCACTTTCCCTGCTGCATATTCTTCCCTCAAAGCATCTCCAACATCTCCAACCTGCTTGCCAGCCTTCCACCTTAAGCAAACCCCTTAAAGGAGGAAAACCACCAGGCTAAGCAACCCGGTGTCAAGCAGCCGGTTTCTGCCTCCACTTGCAACGCATGTTTGACACCTCAAATGATGACTAATTGCTACGTTTCTTACATGGTTGGAAACCTCAAGATGTCTAGTTTACTCTCCAATTGGAATCGTAGCATTTGGACGTCATTTGCCCCCTGATCAAACCAGAAAACCAAAACCGTGCATTTTGCAGTGCAATCCGGACAGGTTCAAAAGATGAACTGCTTTAAGTAACCAAATGAATTCCAAATGACATGAAACCAATTGGACTTAAAAGCTAACATCCTGAACTTGATAATCATCCAAAAAACGGACACCAAAATATGCTTTAGGCCGATGTAATCAGATAGCAAAGACCGGGTAAAAATCTGGATGAGAACCCGGGTGTATCACCTTGTGTGTTTGCCATTAAGTGACTCATGGCCGTGACTTTGGAGTTGATTTCTTGATTATTTTGGATCAATGAAACATTTTTAGACCTTGAGGATGGACCTCCATCACCCACCCTTGTTGGGAAGATTTGATCCTCAAATCAGAAAGGACGTACTACCCAACAGCAAACAAAGGTGAACTAGGCTGAAAAAGGATCAACTCTTCAAATAAGCTTGGTTTAAATTTTGCTTCTGTATTCCTCACATCAGCCATGTGAAACTGAAGTGGGTGTTGAAATGAATGGATGGGGGGTGGGTTTGGATTTTGCTTTGGGAGAGTAAATTGAGCAAGTTTAGGACCTGAGCATGCGAGATCCTGGATAGATGTGAATGAATGATTTTGTGGGGAAAGGATGGGATATGGTCTTGCTCCTTTGGAATGAATAACATACAAACATGAATATTCATATGTTGTTCATGCTCTTCTTCATGAAAATTTGGAGACATCTTCTCCAAGAGTAGCATTTCACCTTCACCAGCAGTGATCTCAATTTCTTCAAGGTCTTCTTCTTGAGTTTCTTCCTCCTTTTCTTCCTTTCCAATTGCCTCCCACTCAGCCAGAGTGATGCTTCTTCGATTGACACAATCGGCGGCTATGTGTCCAAATCCTTGGCACTTAAAACATCGGGAAGTGGCATGCTTGGGTTTAAGTTGCGGGGGTAGGCTTTGTAGTGGTGTTTGGTTCTTTTGTGGAGTAGGAAGTGGGGGGGCCATGGGTTTAGGGACAAGGTTTGGGCTCCCCTTGTTGAATGGTTGTTCTTGAGGAAGGAATGTGGGAATTTCTTCACGGGTATGAAATCGAGACCTTCTTTGTTGTTCCACTTTGTGAGCTAGGACACAGATCTCATCAAAAGTGGTAAAGGCTTGCAATTCAACCACGTTGGCTATCCTAGGATCGAGCCCTCCTAGGTAACGAACCATGGTTTGTTCTTCAGGCTCATGAATGTCACACTTAATCATGAGTTTCTCAAACTCACGTGTGTATTATTCTACACTCATTTTGCCTTGATTCAGATGGTGAAAGAGCATGTACTGATCTTGGACATGCGTGGAAGGCAAAAACTGTGCCTTCATCTTGGCTTTCATCTTGTCCCAAGTAGCAATCTCACTCTTCCTCTCCCTTTCTCTTAGCATTAAGATTTGTCCACCATAAGGAGGCATATTTCCTTAGTCTAAGAGCAACTATCTTGACTTTCTTATCCTCCGGAATCTCCTTAAACTCAAAGATACGTTCCACTGTTTGTAACCATTCAATGAACTTATCAGGATCTAGCTTACCCTCAAACTCAGGAATTTCAACCTTGAATTCATTAGAGTTGAAAGTAGGCCGTGTCCTTCTTTGTGTTCTTTCGAATGGTACATCCTCTTCAGAGAATGAAGATGCGTTGCTAGCTTCCTTTTCATGGCCATAATCCGTCCTAATTTGAATGCTGGGTGGCTCTTGGAACTTTTGCTTTTGTTTCATGTAGTTTCCAAGCTGTTTTCTCAAGTACTCATTTCGAGCCTTGAGTTCTTGATTACTCACACTTATTTCTTGCATTTGCTTAGAAAGAACCTCAAGCCTTTCTTCCACAGACATGCTCGTACTCATTGTAATCGCAGGAATGAACGACTTGTGTTTGATTGTGTTTGAAATGACTTCAGAGATAAGCTGGGAATGACGTGGGGTTCAGGCCAAGTTCTGAACTTGCTCTGATACCAAAAATGATGTAAGTCCAAGGGAAGGAAAGCAACCCAAGTAAACTCATGTCAAAGGAGGCTAGAAAACAAGCAAACTCTCACGGCCAGGGGTGGCACGGCCGTGCTTGATGGCACGGGGTGACCGTGCCAATTCACTGCCTAGCTTGCCTAGGTAAGTCCCTTTCCACGGTTTGAGATGGCTTTGAAGGTTAAAGGAAGTTCGATGCAATCAGCTAAGTCAAGGCTTGATTTTGTGTGGAAAAGAGGGATCAAAAGAGTAAAGGAAGTGAGGAAAGTAATGGGGGATGAAAAACACTAAGAAGATCACCAAAGAGGCTCATGGTTTAAGAGGAGAGAAACCTAGAGCTTGCTTATGAACTTCAAGTGTGTTTAATGAATGTAGGATAGTTCTAAACTAGATGATTAGATAAGATACACCACTAATCACTTAGCTTAGGGCCCTTAATCTTGGATTAGGATAAGATACACCACCTAATCAAAGATTAAGACTCACTTGGTCACCACCTTAATCGGCCACAATTAAGGATAAGCAAGTTAAGTGTTTAAGAAATCTCAAGACACAAAGTCTTTACTCTCAACTTCAATACTCAAACTTGTTGTTTTACAAAAGAGCAGCCAAGGCACTTATATAGCCTTGTGATTACATGAAAAGGGCTTTCCTTCTAGGCAAGGAAAGTCATTAAACTAATCCTATGCTTAATAATACACGGTTTAAACTAACACATACATAAGCTGAAAGTTTATATTACAAAGCACTTAATTTATCTTCCTAAGCCTTTTCCTTTGCATTAAGGAATGTAAATGACTCAATTTCCCAGCTAGGAAGGCAAGAGTGCACGGCTAGCCACCTCAAAAGGACTGAAAAATGCATGTGTGCCATGTCATGCTTGAGTGGTCGAATGAGAGCTTGCAAAATGGTGGCGTTTCACTAGCTCCACGTGTCTCTCTCTCAAGTAGCTGAGTGGTGCTTAATCAAGCAGCTCAAAATGACCTACTTGCCAGCCTTCCACCTTAAGCAAACCCCTTAAAGGAGGAAAACCACCAGGCTAAGCAACCAGGTGTCAAGCAGCCGGTTTCTGCCTCCACTTGCAACGCATGTTTGACACCTCAAATGATGACTAATTGCTACGTTTCTTACATGGTTGGAAACCTCAAGATGTCTAGTTTCCCCTCCAATTGGAATCGTAGCATTTGGACGTCATTTGCCCCCTGATCAAACCAGAAAACCAAAACCGTGCATTTTGCAGTGCAATCCGGACAGGTTCAAAAGATGAACTGTTTTAAGTAACCAAATGAATTCCAAATGACATGAAACCAATTGGAATTAAAAGCTAACATCCTGAACTTGATAATCATCCAAAAAACGGACACCAACATATGCTTTAGGCTGATGTAATAAGATAGCAAATACCGGGTAAAAATCTGGATGAGAACCCGGGTGTATCACCTTGTGTGTTTGCCATCAAGTGACTCATGGCCGTGACTTTGGAGTTGATTTCTTGATTATTTTGGATCAATGAAACATTAGTAGACCTTGAGGATGGACCTCCATCATTCTCCCCTTGTTGGGAAGATTTGATCCTCAAATCAGAAAGGACGTACTACCCAACAGCAAACAAAGGTGAATTAGGCTGAAAAAGGATCAACTCTTCAAATAAGCTTGGTTTAAACTTTGCTTTCGTATTCCTTACATCAGCCATGTGAAACTTAAGTGGGTGTTGGAATGAATGGATAGGGGGTGGGTTTGGATTTTGCGTTGAGGGAGTAAATTGAGCAAGTTTAGGACCCGAGCTTGAGAGATCGTGGATGGGGGTGAATGGAATGGGTTTGATGGGAAATGATGGGGCAGGATCTTGCTCTGTTTGAATGACTAACATACAAACATGAATATTCATATGTTGTTCATGCTCTTCTTTATGAAAATTTGGAGACATCTTCTCGAAGTGCAGCATTTCTCCTTCATCAGCAGTGATCTCAATTTCTTCAAGGTCTTCTTCTTGAGTTTCTTCCTCCTTTTCTTCCTTTCCAATTGCCCCCCACTCAGCCAGAGTGATGCTTCTTCGATTGACACAATCGGCGGCTATGTGTCCAAATCCTTGGCACTTAAAACATCGGGAAGTGCCATGCTTGGGTTTAAGTTGCGGGGGTAGGCTTTGTAGTGGGGTTTGGTTCTTTTGTGGAGTAGGAAGTGGGGGGGCCATGGGTTTAGGGACAAGGTTTGGGCTCCCCTTGTTGAATGGTTGTTCTTGAGGAAGGAATGTGAGAACTTCTTCACAGGTATGAAATCGAGACCTTCTATGTTGTTCCACTTTGTGAGCTAAGACACAGATCTCATCAAAAGTGGTGAAGGCTTGCAATTCAACCCCGTTGGCTATCCTAGGATCAAGCCCTCCTAGGTAACGAACCATGGTCTGTTCTTCAGGCTCATGAATGTCACATTTGATCATGAGTTTCTCAAACTCACGAGTATATTCTTCAACACTCATCTTGCCTTGATTCAAATGATGAAAGAGCATGTATTGATCTTGGACATACGTAGAAGGCAAAAACCGTGCCTTCATCTTGGCTTTCATTTTGTCCCAACTAGCAATCTTACTCTTCCTTTCTCTAGTTCTCTTAGCATTAAGGTTTGCCCACCATAAGGAGGCATATTTCCTTAGTCTAAGAGCAACTATCTTGACTTTCTTATCCTCCGGAATCTCCTTAAACTCAAAGATACGTTCCACTGTTTGTAACCATTTAATGAACTCATCAGGATCTAGCTTACCTTCAAACTCAGGAATTTCAACCTTGAATTCATTAGAGTTGAAAGTAGGCCGCGTTCTTCTTTGTGTTCTTTCGAATGGTACATCCTCTTCAGAGAATAATAATGCATTGCTAGCTTCCTCTTCATGGCCATAATCCGTCCCAATTCGAATGCTTCCCTCTTGAAGCTTTTGTTTTTGTTTCATGTTATCTCCAAGCTGTTTTCTCAAGTACTCATTTCGAGCCTTAACTTCTTGATTGGATATAGAGATTTCATGCATCTGCTTGGCCATTGCTTCAAGTTTCTCTTCCATGGTCATGCTAGTACTCATTGTGATCGCAGGAATGAACGGTTTGTGCTTGATTGTGTTTGAAATGATTTCAGAGATAAGCTGGGAATGACGTGGGGTTCAGGCCAAGTTCTGAACTTGCTCTGATACCAAAAATGATGTAAGTCCAAGGGAAGGATAGCAACCCAAGTAAACTCACGTCAAAAGAGGCTAGAAAACAAGCAAACTCTCACGGCTAGGGGTGGCACGGCCGTGCTTGATGGCACGGGGTGCCCGTGCCAATTCACTGCCTAGCTTGCCTAGGTAAGTCCCTTTCCACGGTTTGAGATGGCTTTGAAGGTTAAAGGAAGTTCGATGCAATCAGCTAAGTCAAGGCTTGATTTTGTGTGGAAAAGAGGAATCAAAGGAGTAAAGGAAGTGAGGAAAGTAATGGGGGATGAAAAACACTAAGAAGATCACCAAAGAGGCTCATGGTTTAAGAGGAGAGAAACCTAGAGCTTGCTTATGAACTTGAAGTGTGTTTAATGAATGTAGGATAGTTCTAAGCTAGATGATTAGATAAGATACACCACTAATCACTTAGCTTAGGGCCCTTAATCTTGGATTAGGGTAAGATACACCACCTAATCAAAGATTAAGACTCACTTGGTCACCACCTTAATCGGCCACAATTAAGGATAAGCAAGTTAAGTGTTTAAGAAATCACAAGACACAAAGTCTTTGCTCTCAACTTTAATACTCAAACTTCTTGTTTAACAAAAGAGCAGCCAAGGCACTTATATAGCCTTGTGATTACATGAAAAGAGCTTTCCTTCTAGGCAAGGAAAGTCATTAAACTAATCCTATGCTTAGTAATACCTGGTTTAAGCTAAAACATACATAAGCTGAAAGTTTTAAGCTACAAAACACAAGATTTCCTTCTTAAACTTCTTTCCTAAGTATTAAGAAACCTTGTTGACTCAATTTCCGTTCAAGGAAGGTAAGAGAGCATGGCTGCCACCTCAAAAGGACTGAAAATTGCATGTGTGCCATGTCATGCTTGAGTGGTCGAATGAGAGCTTGCAAAATGGTGGCGTTTCACTAGCTCCACGTGCCTCTCTCTCAAGTAGCTGAGTGGTGCTTAATCAAACAGCTCAAAATGACCTGCTTGCCAGCCTTCCACCTTAAGCAAACCCCTTAAAGGAGGAAAACCACCAGGCTAAGCAACCCGGTGTCAAGTAACCGGTTTCTGCCTCCACTTGCAACGCATGTTTGACACCTCAAATGATGACTAATTGCTACGTTTCTTACATGGTTGGAAACCTCAAGATGTCTAGTTTACCCTCCAATTGGAATCGTAGCATTTGGACATCATTTTCCCCATGAACAAACCAGAAAACCAAAACCGTGTATGCTGCAGTGCAATCCGGACAGGTTCAAGAGATGAACTGTTTTAAGTAACCAAATGAATTCCAAATGATATGAAACCAATTGGACTTAAAAGCTAACATCCTGAACTTGATAATCATCCAAAAAAACGGACACCAAAATATGCTTTAGGCCGATGTAATAAGATAGCAAAAACCGGGTAAAAATCTGGATGAGATCCCGGGTGTATCACCTTGTGTGTTTGCCATCAAGTGACTCATGGCCGTGACTTTGGAGTTGATTTCTTGATTATTTTGGATCAATGAAACATTTTTAGACCTTGAAGATGGACCTCCATCAGCACGTGTGGAAGAGTTAGAAGCTCAAGTCACTTATCTTCGAACTCAACTTGGGCAACTTTTGGAGGAAAAACGAAGGTGGGTTCATAGCCCCCCTCCCTCTCATCCTCATGAACCGGTGGTCGAATCGGAAGAAGAAGTCTTTCAATCCCGAGCCAATTCTAGTGACGAAGAAGCCCCAAGGAGACGAAGGCAAGGAGGCAATATTAGTGGTGTTCGAATTGACATCCCCGAATTTGAAGGCCAACTTGACCCGGACTTATTTCTCGATTGGTTGCACACCATTGAGAGGATCTTTGAATATGAGGACATCCCGGAGGACAAGAAGGTAAAACTTGTAGCCCTTAAACTCAGAAAATATGCTTCAATTTGGTGGGCTAATCTTGGAGCTAAAAGAGCAAGGAATGGAAAGGGAAAAATCAGAACTTGGGCCAAAATGAAAGAAAAGCTTAAGGCCAAGTTTCTTCCCTCTCACTATGTGCAAGAAAATTATCTCAAGCTCCATCGACTCAAGCAAGGATCCAAGAGTGTGGAAGAATGCACTCGGGAGTTTGAACAACACCTCCTCAAGTGTGATTTGAAAGAAGATGATGTACAAACATTGGTAAGATATTTGAGTGGTCTTGATGAATCAATTGCTCATGTAATTGAGTTGCAACCCTATTCATCCCTTGATGACTTGAGTTCTCTAGCTATAAGGTAGAGCAACAAAAGAAGACAAAGGAAAAGAGCATCTTTTCCAAGACTCCTTCCCGTCCTTTTTCTCAAGAACCACCTTACTTTCCCCCACAAATTCAAACCCCCTCACCCGCCAAAAGTGTCCCTCCCATCACCCCTCCACCTCCCACAAACGTGCCCTCACGGCCAAAAGACCAAGTTCGGTGTTTCCGTTGTCAAGGTATGGGACATTTTGCATCTGATTGTCCTAACAAGAGGATTGTTTCCCTGGTCGAGTACCAAGCTTCTTTTGAGGAGCATGAACATGAAGAAGAGGAAAGCTTGGAAGAAAAAGAAGAAGAGGTTATCATAGGCCCCGATGAAGGTGAGTTGCTTGTCATTAGGCGAGCATTGAGTGGATTTGCTATTCAAGAAGGCTTGGAGCAAAGAGAGGCGATTTTCCACATATGGTGCACTATTCAATGGAAAGTTTGTACCCTCATCATCGATGGAGGTAGTTGTACAAATGTTGCACCCAAAACCATGGTGGACAAGCTCAAACTTGCGACTACCCCCCATCCTAAGCCTTATAGCATCCAATGGCTAAATCAAGGCAAAGGTATATACATTTCTCATCAATGCCTCATTTCTCTTTCTATTGGAGACCACTATAAGGATGAGATATTGTGTGACATTCTTCCTATGGATACAAGCGATATATTATTGGGTAGACCATGGATGTTTGATCGCCATGTAATTCATCATGGGCGCCTCAACACCTACTCCTTTATTAAAGATGAGAAGAAAATCACCTTGACCCCTATTCCATCGTGCCAAAGCCCCAAGACACAAAAAGACCGACAAGCCTCAACCCTCATTCATCCTTCCTAAACCCTTGCCCCCAAAGAAGATTTCTCACTTCCGCCTCTTCTCCTCACCAGGTATGACCCGTTTTATCATCCTTCCCTCACCCTCTTCTATATCTCTCTAGAGGTGATGCCCTGTAACCTCCTTCCCCAAAAGCTCCCATATTGTGAGCGTGACCCCTTTCTTGAGAAGCTTGCTAACCCTTTGAGTTTGAGGACAAACTCAAAACCACCCGGGGAGTATGATGCATATTCCCATATGTATCATTTTTATTTAAGGTCAACTTCCAAGAAGAAAAGTGTCAAACAAGAGCGTGCATGGGAACTCTCATATTTTCTCTTATTATGTTAGTTCAAGGACTTTATACACCATGAAGAAGTCAAGCAAGTGGCGAAAATCTGGATAAAACTCATATTCCTTCCGGAAGAATTGGTGCCCGATTCATCCCTGCGGAAGGTAATTTTTTTTGTGCTCTTTTTCTGGACTATCTCAAGTGGACCCACAACTTGAGGGGCCACATGGTTTTGAAGCTTAAGATGTCAGCTTTAAAATAAGCCCAATTGTATTTAATTTGGACGTCATTTGATTGGGCAAAGTAGCACTCAAAGGGAAGTTGTCCTGCTCCAGTCCAGTTCGGATATAGGTGTAATGTTCGGACCATAACTTTTGATATACTTATCCAAATTGAGCAAATGAGCCCATTCTGGAAAATAGATTTCCAGGGATTTCCAACAAGCCCAGAATCACCTGATTTGGACGTGTGTGCTGAGAGTTATGCTCAGTTGAAAGGAGGCTGCTGCAAGGATTAAATGTTGGGCAAATGAAGAGACTTTGGTTACATGACATCATGTGGATGACATCATGCACGACTTGCAGTGTTCTAGATGGATGTTTTCAGCTGATTGCAAGCCTAGAATTTTCTTTGTAACCTCCCCCACCCCTTTATGTTGAGTCTTTTCCATTTTCCAAGCCTTTTCAATTTTCTAGTTTTAATTGCTAGGAGTTTTTAAGTTTTTTTGTTATCTTTGTTTAGCCTATAAATAGGTGGGTTATGTAGTTGCATTTGAATTCAGAGTGGTAAGCTTTCCCAAAGTGAAATACAATTACCTTTGAGTGTGATTCTCAAAAGTATTCCAAATCCCTAGTTCTATATCTTGAATTTTAGCAAGTTCAAGTGGTGTTCTAGGTTCTCTTTTCTTTTCCAATTGGAGTGATTCCTTGGTGAAGACGAGGGGATTTGCCCAAGATCAAGTCCTTGAGTGGCTCCGCGAAGGATTATCTCAAGTGCAAGGTCTTGTTTATCTTTTGTTTTTTTTTTTGTTATTATTTTCATTCCATCTCAATCAACCTTCCATTTTCTCTTTACTTTGGTTCAATTCTTATTTGGGTTTATTTGAGTTTGATTTGGTTCAGTTACCCCACCCACACATACATCAATTGGTATCAGAGCAAAGGTTTTAAAGTGACCCACATCACACCCAAATACATTAAAAAAAAAAAAACCGTGAACATCCAGTGTCCACAGGCCAGAAATTTCGCACGGTGCCCCCGTGCCATACCACACGACCGTGCCATATTCATTTTCCAGAAATCTTCACGGCGAGACGCAGCACGTGCCTACGAGCACGACCGTGCCACCCTACTTTTCTGCATTTCCTCAAGTCGAAGCATCGCACGGCCTGCCCGTGCCCCCTTGCACGACCGTGCCACTTTCCCTGCTGCATATTCTTCCTTCAAAGCATCTCGAGCATGTCTACAAAGTCCACAAGAAGTGACCAAGTACGTGTGGAAGAGTTAGAAGCTCAAGTCACTTATCTTCGAACTCAACTTGGGCATCTTTTGGAGGAAAAACGAAGGTGGGTTCATAGCCCCACTCCCTCTCATCCTCATGAACCGGTGGTCGAATTGGAAGAAGAAGTCTTTCAATCCCGAGCCCATTCTAGTGACGAAGAAGCCCCAAGGAGACGAAGGCAAGGAGGCAATATTGGTGGTGTCCGAATTGACATCCCCGAATTTGAAGGCCAACTTGACCCGGACTTATTTCTCGATTGGTTGCACACCATTGAGAGGATCTTTGAATATGAGGACATCCCGGAAGATAAGAAGGTAAAGCTTGTAGCCATTAAACTCAGAAAATATGCTTCAATCTGGTGGGCTAACCTTGGAGCGAAAAGAGCAAGAAACGGGAAAGGGAAAATCAGAACTAGGGCCAAAATGAAAGAAAAACTCAAGGCCAAGTTTCTTCCCTCTCACTATGTGCAAGACAATTATCTCAAGCTCCATCGACTCAAGCAAGGATCCAAGAGTGTGGAAGAATGCACTCGGGAGTTTGAACAACTCCTGCTCAAGTGTGATTTGAAAGAAGATGATGTACAAACATTGGTAAGATATTTGAGTGGTCTTGATGAATCACTTGCTCATGTAATTGAGTTGCAACCCTATACCTCCCCCACCCCTTTATGTTGAGTCTTTTCCATTTTCCAAGCCTTTTCAATTTTCTAGTTTTAATTGCTAGGAGTTTTTAAGTTTTTTGGTTATCTTTGTTTAGCCTATAAATAGGTGGGTTATGTAGTTGCATTTGAATTCAGAGTGGTAAGCTTTCGCAAAGTGAAATACAATTACCTTTGAGTGTGATTCTCAAAAGTATTCCAAATCCCTAGTTCTATATCTTGAATTTTGGCAAGTTCAAGTGGTGTTCTAGGTTCTCTTTTCTTTTCCAATTGGACTGATTCCTTGGTGAAGACAAGAGGATTTGCCCAAGATCAAGTCCTTGAGTGGCTCCGCGAAGGATTATCTCAAGTGCAAGGTCTTGTTTATCCTTTGTTCTTTTTTGGTTATTATTTTCATTCCATCTTCATCAACCTTCCATTTTCTCTTTACTTTGGTTCAATTCTTATTTGGGTTTATTTGAGTTTGATTTGGTTCACTTACCACCCACATATACATGAATTGGTATCAGAGCAAAGGTTTTAAAGTGACCCACATCACACCCAAATACATTAAAAAAAAAAAAACCGTGAACATCCAGTGTCCACAGGCCAGAAATTTCACACGGTGCCCCCGTGCCATACCACACGCCCGTGCCATATTCATTTTCCAGAAATCTTCAAGCCGAGACGCAGCACGGTGCCCCCGTGCCTACCAGCACGACCGTGCCACCCTACTTTTCTGCATTTCCTCAAGTCGAAGCATAGCACGGCCTGCCCGTGCCCCCTTGCACGACCGTGCCAATTTCCCTGCTGCATATTCTTCCTTCAAAGCATCTCCAACATGTCTACAAAGTCCACAAGAAGCGACCAAGCACGTGTGGAAGAGTTAGAAGCTCAAGTAACTTATCTTCGAACTCAACTTGGGCAACTTTTGGAGGAAAAACGAAGGTGGGTTCATAGCCCCACTCCCTCTCATCCTCATGAATCGGTGGTCGAATCGGAAGAAGAAGTCCTTCAATCCCGAGCCAATTCTAGTGACGAAGAAGCCCCAAGGAGACGAAGGCAAGGAAGCAATATTGGTGGTGTCCGAATTAACATCCCCGAATTTGAAGGCCAACTTGACCCGGACTTATTTCTCGATTGGTTGCACACCATTGAGAGGGTCTTTGAATATGAGGACATCCCGGAGGACAAGAAGGTAAAACTCGTAGCCCTTAAACTCAGAAAATATGCTTCAATTTGGTGGGCTAATCTTGGAGCTAAAAGAGCAAGGAATGAAAAGGGAAAAATTAGAACTTGGGCCAAAATGAAAGAAAAGCTTAAGGCCAAGTTTCTTCCCTCTCACCATGTGCAAGACAATTATCTCAAGCTCCATCGACTCAAGCAAGGATCCAAGAGTGTGGAAGAATACACTCGGGAGTTTGAACAACTCCTCCTCAAGTGTGATTTGAAAGAAGATGATGTACAAACATTGGTAAGATATTTGAGTGGTCTTGATGAATCACTTGCTCATGTAATTGAGTTGCAACCCTATTCATCCCTAGATGACTTGAGTTCTCTAGCCTATAAGGTAGAGCAACAAAAGAAATCTAAGGAAAAGAGCATCTTTTCCAAGACTCCTTCCAGTCCTTTTTCTCAAGAATCACCTTACTTTCCCCCACAAATTCAAACCCCCTCACCCCCCAAAAGTGTCCCTCCCATCACCCCTCCACCTCCCACAAAAGTGCCCTCACGGCCAAAAGACCAAGTTCGGGGTTTCCGTTGTCAAGGTATGGGACATTTTGCATCTGATTGTCCTAACAAGAGGATTGTTTCCCTGGCTGAGTACCAAGCTTCTTTTGAGGAGCATGAACGTAAAGAAGAGGAAAGCTTGGAAGAAAAAGAAGAAGAGGTTATCATAGGCCCCGATGAAGGTGAGTTGCTTGTCATTAGGCGAGCATTGAGTGGATTTGCTATTCAAGAAGGCTTAGAGCAAAGAGAGGCGATTTTCCACACAAGGTGCACTATTCAAGGGAAAGTTTGTACCCTCATCATCGATGGAGGTAGTTGTACAAATGTTGCATCCAAAACCATGGTGGGCAAGCTCAAACTTGAGACTACACCCCATCCTAAGCCTTATAGCATCCAATGGCTAAATCAAGGCAAAGGTATATACATTTCTCATCAATGCCTCATTTCTCTTTCTATTGGAGACCACTATAAGGATGAGATATTGTGTGACATTCTTCGTATGGATGCAAGTCATATATTATTGGGTAGACCATGGATGTTTGATCGCTATGTAATTCATCATGGGCGCCTCAACGCCTACTCCTTTATTAAGGATGAGAAGAAAATCACCTTGACCCTTATTCCATCGTGCCAAAGCCCCAAGCCACAAAAGGACCGACAAGCCTTAACCCTCATTCATCCTTCCCAAACCCTTGCCCCCAAAGAAGATTTCCCACTTTCGCATCTTCTCCTCACCAGGTATGACCCGTTTTATCATCCTCCCCTCACCCTCTTCTATATCTCTCTAGAGGTGATGCCCTGTGACCTCCTTCCCCAAAAGCTCCCATATTGTGAACGTGACCCCTTTCTTGAGAGGCTTGCTAACCCTTTGAGTTTGAGGACAAACTCAAAACCACCCGGGGAGTGTGATGCATATTCCCATATGCATCATTTTTATTTAAGGTCAACTTCCAAGAAGAAAAGTGTCAAATAAGAGCGTGCGTGGGAACTCTCATATTTTCTCTTATTATGTGAGTTCAAGGACTTTAGACACCATGAAGAAGTCAAGCAAGTGGCGAAAATCTAGATAAAACTCATATTCCTTTCGGAAGAATTGGTGCCCGATTCATCTCTGCGGAAGGTAATTTTTTTTGTGCTCTTTTTTTGGACTAGCTCAAGTGGACCCACAACTTGAGGGGCCACATGGTTTTGAAGATTAAGATGTCAGCTTTAAAATAAGCCCAATTTTATTTAATTTGGATGTCATTTGATTGGGCAAAGTAGCACTCAAAGGGAAGTTGTCCTGCTCCAGTCCAGTTCTGATATAGGCGTAATGTTCGGACCATAACTTTTGATCTACTTATCCAAATTGAGCAAATGAGACCATTCTGGAAAACAAATTTCCAGGGCTTTCCAACAAGCACGGAATCACCTGATTTGGACGTGTGTGCTGAGAGTTATACTCAGTTGAAATGGAGGCTGCTGCAAGGATTAAATGTTGGGCAAATGAAGAGACTTTGGTTACATGACATCATGTGGATGACATCATGCACGACTTGGAGTGTTATAGATGGATGTTTTCAGCTGATTGGAAGCCTAGAATATTCTTTGTAACCTCCCCCACCCCTTTATGTTGAGTCTTTTCCATTTTTCAAGCCTTTTCAATTTTCTAGTTTTAATTGCTAGGAGTTTTTAAGTCTTTTGGTTGTCTTTGTTTAGCCTATAAATAGGTGGGTTGTGTAGTTGCATTTCATCATTCAGAGTTGTAAGCTTTCCCAAGTGAAATACAAGTACCTTTGAGTGTGATTTTCAAAAGTATTCCAAATCCCTAGTTCTATATCTTGAATTTTGGCAAGTTCAAGTGGTGTTCTAGGTTCTCTTTTCTTTTCCAATTGGAGCGATTCCTTGGTGAAGACAAGAGGATTTGCCCAAGATCAAGTCCTTGAGTGGCTCCGCGAAGGATTATCTCAAGTGCAAGGTCTTGTTTATCCATTGTTCTTTTTTTGTTATTATTTTCATTCCATCTCAATCAACCTTCCATTTTCTCTTTACTTTGATTCAATTCTTATTTGGGTTTATTTGAGTTTGATTTGGTTCACTTACCACCCACATATACATCAGTAATAACCTTTCGTTTAGGACAGTCTGAGGCTATGTGTCCTAATCCTTGACACTTGAAACACCTTCTAGTGCTCATGGGATTGGGATTGGGATTGGGTCTTGTTGGAGGTGTTTGGGTGATGGAGGTCCATCCTCAAGTCTAATAATGTTTCAATGATCCATAACAATCAAGAAATCAAGTCCAAAGTCACGGCCATAAGTCACTTGATGGAGAAAACCCAAGGTGATGCACCCGGGTTCTCATCTAGATTTTCACCCAATTTTTGTTATCTGATTACACAGGTTTAAAGCACGTTTTGGCGCTCGTTTTTTGGGAGATTTTCAAGCTCAAGATCTTAGCTTTTAAGTCCAATTGGTTTCATATCAATTGGAGTTCAATTGGTTGCTTAAAACAGTTCATCTTTTGACTTTGCCCGGATTGCACCACAAGCTACACGGTTTTGGAATTCAAGTTTGTTCAGGGGGCAAATGAAGTCCAAATGCTACAATTCAAGTTGGAGGGTAAACTAGACATCTTGAGGTTTCCATCCATGTAAGAAACGTAGCAATTAGTCAGCATTTGATGTGTCAAGCATGTGCGACAAGTTGAGGTAGAAACCGGCTGATTGACACCTAGTTACTTAGCCTAGTGCTTTTCCCCCTTCAAGGGGTTTGCTTAAGGTGAGTGCCTGCCTACTTGATCATTTTGAGCTGCTTGGTAAGCTGCCACCCAGCCACCCATGAGAGAGACACGTGGAGCAAGGGAAAAGCCTCCATTTTGCAAGCTCACACACGGCCACTCAAGTATGACATGGCAACCATGCACTCTTCAGCTCTTTTGAGGTGGCCAGCCGTGTATCCTTACCTTCCTAGCTGGGAAATTGAGTCATTAACATTCCTTCATGCATGGGAAAGTGCTTAGGAACATAAAATAGTGCTTTGTAACTTAAACTTTCAGCTTGTGTTTGTTTTAGGCTAAACCATGTACTAAGTAGTCTTAGGTATGCTTAATGACTTTCCTACTCTAATAGGAAAGCCCTCTTATGTATTTTCAAGGCCATATAAAAGCCTTGTGTGTTTATTTAAGAGTTGGAGTTGATTATTCAGTTGAGAGCAAAGACTTTGTGTCTTGTGATTTCTTTAAACACTTAACTTGCTTATCCTTAATTGTGGCCGATTAAGGTGGTGACCAAGTGAGTCTTAATATTTGGTTAGGTGGTGTATCTTATCCTGATCCAAGATTAAGGGCCCTAAGCTAAGTGATTAGTGGTGTATCTTATCTAATCATCTAGCTTAGAACTATCCTAGTTTCATTAAACATACTTGAAGTTCATAAGCTAGCTCTTGGTTTCTCTCCTCTTAAACCGTGAGCTCCTTTAATGATCTTCTTAGTGTTCTTAATCCTACTTTCATTCCTCACTTTCATTACTCCTTTGCTTACTCTTTTCCACACATAATCAAGGCCAAAACAAGGCTCATTGCATCAGATTTCCATTTGAACTCAAAACCATCTCAAACCGTGAAGTGAGGCACTTTCTAGGTGAGCTAGGCAGCAAGTTAGCACAGTCACCCCGTGCCATTCAGCACGGCCAGACCTCCTTGGCTGTTGGGTGTTTGCTTGTTTTCTAGTGTCCTTGATGCGAGTTGACTTGGGTTGCTTCATTTCCTTGAGACGTACATCAATTTTGGTATCAGAGCAAGTTCAGATCCTTGCCTGAACCCCACGCCATTCCCAGTCTATCTCTGAAATCAGTTCAAACACAATCAAGCACAAACCGTTCCTGTGATCACAATGAGTACTAGCATGTCTGTGGGAGAAAAGCTCGAGGTTCTTTCCAAGCAAATGTAAGAAATGAGTGTGAGTAATCGGGAACTCAAAGCACAAAATGAGTACTTGAGGAAACAGCTTGGGAATAACATGAAACAAAAGCAAAAGCTTCAAGAGCCACCAAGCATTCGAATTGGGACGGATTATGGCCATGAAGAGGAAGCTAGCAATGCATTATCATTCTCTGAAGAGGATGTACCATTCAAAAGAACACAAAGAAGAACACGGCCTACTTTCAACTCTAATGAATTCAAGGTTGAAATTCCTGAGTTTGAAGGTAAGTTAGATCCTGATGAGTTCATTGAATGGTTACAAACAGTGGAACGTATCTTTGAGTTTAAGCAGATTCCGGAGGATAAGAAAGTCAAGATAGTTGCTCTTAGACTAAGGAAATATGCCTCCTTGTGGTGGACAAACCTTAATGCTAAGAGAACTAAGGAGAGGAAGAGTAAGATTGCTACTTGGGACAAGATGAAAGCCAAGATGAAGGCACGGTTTTTGCCTTCCACGTATGTCCAAGATCAATACATGCTCTTTTACCATCTGAATCAAGGCAAAATGAGTGTTGAAGAATATACACGTGAGTTTGAGAAACTCATGATCAAATGTGACATTCATGAGTGATGGAGATCCCTCCATGCCCTTTGATTTAAAAAAATCAAATCAAGCTAGGTAATTTCATTTTGGTGATTAAAGGGTGAATAATTCATCCTTGTTTTGTTTAAGGACCTAAAACAGCAGGTCAGGTTTGTTTTCGCAGCAAACCCGGTTTTGAGAGGTTAATTACGTCAAACCCTTTAAGGTTTAAGTCCAATATTTTGCATTGGGATTAAAGTTCAAGAAGTCAGCTTTGCAACCAAAAAAGTTTCATCCCATTTGGACTTCATTTGCCCTCTCAAATTAGCTAATAAACCCAAGGTGTCAAAACTGCCCAGCAGGGTCAGAATGTACCCGGTTTTGTTCTTTTCATTTCTTAAGCTATATTTTGGTATAAGTCTTGTATTTTTACATATTTTGGGTCCCCAAGATGTTAGCTATGTGGTCCAAGTGATAAAAGCAAATTAAGTCAAGTGGAAGATGAAGAACCAGGTCAATCTTCCAAACCGTGCAGACTAAGACTCAGTTCAGACGAGCCCAGCCATTTTGATATTTTCATCAGGCAAATGAACTCCAAATTGAGTAATTCCACTTGGAGCTGTTAGAGGACTTCTTAAGCTTTCCAACATGTGTGGAAAGACAAGTTATGACCACGTTTGCCCTGGGAAACGTGGCCTGCAATCAGACCCTGCATTCTGCCAGCACAACCCAGTTTAAGCATGAGGTGTTTTTCCTTCTCAAGTGGGTTTTCCCAGCTGCTTGGTTGCTTGCCTACATCACACCACGTCCAAGGCTTGCTAGAAACACAATAATTTGCTGCTGAGAAGGCTTTGAAACATGTGAACCAATGAGAAAACAAAGGAGAAAACAGCACCATGCAATCTAATTGGTGAGCCGAAAAGGGGAAGGCACTTTACGGCTGTCCAATAGGAATTCAGCAAGCAAATTAGCATGTTTAAGCTTGGTTTATGAGTAGATTAATGTATAATAAGTATTAATAATGTTTTACTTCATGTTTAGAATGTATTAGACTAGTTTAAGCAAGCTTGTATTTTAGATTAGCACAAATCAGCTTATTTAGCTCTTAATACCTTTCCTCCTTAGGAGGGAAAGGTGATGCATATTTCCATATGCATCATTTTTATTCAAGTCCAATTTCAAAGAAGAAAAGGGTCAAAGAAGATCATGCTTGGAAGGGGGCTTATTTGGTCTTCTTAAGTGAGTTCAAAGACTCGCGACACTATGGAGAGGTCAAAAAGAGGTTAAGCTTTGCTAGAAATTTTGGTGCCGAATTCATCCCTGCGGAACCCGATTTTTGTGACCACTTTTGGACAAGATCACGTGGACTCACAACTTGAGGGCCCATGTGCTTTTGAAGTTTAAGATTTCAGCTTTCAAATAAGCCCAAGTTTGTTTAATTTGGACATCATTTGATTGGGCAAAATATCACTCAAAGATACGTTATGCTGATTCAGTCCAGTCTGAGATAGGTGCATTGTTTGGGCCATAACTTTCAAACCGCTTATCCAAATTGAGCAAATGAGCCATTCTGGAAAATAGACTTCCAGGGCTTTCTAACAAGCCCAAGAACGCGTGATTTGGCCGAGTATTCTGGAAGTTATGCTCTGTTGAAGTTGAGGCAGTTGCAAGGATTAATGCTGGGAACATGAAGAGTCTTCGGTTACATATACTTGTGTGGCTGATATTGTGCACGTTTTAGATGCTTCTAGATTGATGTAATCAGCTGCAAAAATCCTAGAATATTCCTTGTAACCTCCCCCCACCCCTTTTATGATGAGTCTTTTCATTTTTCTTAGACTTTTCATTAGCTAGTTTTAATTGTTAGGAGTTATTTGAGTCCTTTGATTGTCTTTTGCTGAGTCTATAAAAAGGGGAGGGGTGTGTGAAGCTAATCATTCAGCATTGTAAGAAATTTCCAAAGCAATACAAGTACTTTGAGTGTGTTTCTCAAAAGTGCAACTAAATTCCTAGTTCTATATCTTGAAATGTGGCAAATTCAAGTGGTGTTCTAGGTTCTCTTCCTTTTCCAATTGGAGTGATTCCTTGGTTAAGGCAAGAGAATTAGCCCAAGGTCAAGTCATGAGTGGCTCCGTGAAGGATTATCTCAATTACAAGATCTTGTTCTATTCCTTTTGCTTGTGTAGTGAAATTCTTCATCCATCTCATCCATCTTTCATTTCTCTTCCCAATTTGGCTTATTTTGAGTTGGAGTTTGATTTGGTTCACTTACCACCCACATATACATCAATTGGTATCAGAGCCAAGGTTTTTAAGTGACCCACATCACACCCAACCACATCCCCCAAGCCAAACACACAACCAACCCATGAAGAACCATTAAGCGTTCATCCATCATGATTTCTTTTGAGAACGTTAGAATTGAGAACGTTAGGAAAGAGATAGCTTTGATTGAGAAGGAGTTGGTCGACCTTGAAACTCCAAAGTTTCGCGGCCAAAGGGAAGATTTTCCTTGCTGGATTTCCAAGGTGGACCAAGTCTTTACTCCCTACAACATTGAAGAGCACGAGAAGTTTAAGGTGGTTATCAAGAAGCTCCGAGGCCATGCGCTTGAATGGTGGGAAAAGTACAAGTATAAGAGGAAGAAGAAAGGGAAAAGTAAGATCACAACATGGGTTAAGTTAAGAGGTAAATTAATGGATACTTTCGCTCCAACCTCTTACTTACACAAGCATCCTTTTCTTTCCTTTGAGGTAAACGACTTTAAATCCTCTTCTAAAAACCTCCATTTCAACAAGGGGAATCCCATAAGTGCTTGTATCTCTAACTCTACTTCCTTCCTTTGTTTGGAGAAACCTAACCCCTACAAAGATGAAAAGATCCTTGGGGAGGAAGCTTCAAGCCTAGTTGACCTACCTCCTGTTTTTGATAACCATGGTGATGATGAGACCTTTGAACTTGAGGGACAAGAAGACTATTCATGTCCTTCGCCACTTGTGCTAGATCACCATTTACATAAGGGAATAGCATGTGTTGCTCACTTTGATCCTTGTTACGACAATTTCATTGCTCCATTATCCCCACAATTAGAACCTGAACTAGCCGAACTTATAACTATGGGGGGACAAATGGGAAACACAACTGAGGGGCAACCAACAGGGATAGATAAGGAAGGCGAACATGGAGAACCCTTGATTTTTAAAGAAGGATGTCATGAAAACCATGAGGTGAATTGTGACCTACCTCCAAGATTTCATGAGCTTGAAATTGAAGAACTCGAAGTGCCCGAGTTAAAACCTTGTGGGGTTATTGAAGAAGTTGAGCAACTCTTGACCCAAGAAGAATTCACCTTAACCCCCATTCAACCTTCCCAACCCCTCAAATCACAAAAGGACCGACAAGCCTTAACCTTCATTCATCCTTCCCAAACCCTTGCCCCCAAAGAAGATTTCCCACTTCCGCCTCTTCTCCTCACCAGGTATAACCCGTTTTATCATCCTCCCCTCACCCTCTTCTATATCTCTCTAGAGGTGATGCCCTGTGACCTCCTTCCCCAAAAGCTCCCATATTGTAAGCGCGACCCCTTTCTTGAGAGGCTTGCCAACCCTTTGAGTTTGAGGACAAACTCAAAACAACCCGGGGAGTATGATGCATATTTCCATATGCATCATTTTTATTCAAGTCCAATTTCAAAGAAGAAAAGGGTCAAAGAAGATCATGCTTGGAAGTGTGCTTATTTGGTCTTCTTAAGTGAGTTCAAAGACTCACGACACTATGGAGAGGTCAAAAAGAGGTTAAACTTTGCTAGAAATTTGGTGCCGAATTCATCCCTGCGGAACCCGATTTTTTGTGACCACTTTTGGACAAGCTCAACGTGGACCCACAACTTGAGGCTCCACATGGTTTTGAAGTTTAAGATTTCAGCTTTCAAATAAGCCCAAGTTTGTTTAATTTGGACATCATTTGATTGGGCAAAATATCACTCAAAGATACGTTGTGCTGATCCAGTCCAGTCTGAGATAGGTGCATTGTTTGGGCCATAACTTTCAAACCGCTTATCCAAATTGAGCAAATGAGCCCATTCTGGAAAATAGACTTCCAGGGCTTTCTAAAAAGCCCAAGAACGTGTGATTTGGCCGCGTATTCTGGAAGTTATGCTCTGTTGACGTTGAGGCAGTTGCAAGCATTAATGCTGGGAATATGAAGAGTCTTCGGTTACATATACTTGTGTGGCTGATATTGTGCACGTTTTAGATGCTTCTAGATTGATGTAATCAGCTGCAAAAATCCTAGAATATTCCTTGTAACCTCCCCCACCCCTTTATGATGAGTCTTTTCATTTTTCTTAGACTTTTCATTAGCTAGTTTTAATTGTTAGGAGTTTTTTGAGTCCTTTGATTGTCTTTTGTTGAGTCTATAAAAAGGGGAGGGGCGTGTGAAGCTAATCATTCAGCATTGTAAGAAATTTCCAAAGCAATACAAGTACTTTGTGATGTAGATGTGGGGGGGCAAGTGAACCAAATCAAACTCCAACTCAAATAAGCCAAATTGGAAAGAGAAATGAAAGATGGATGAGATGGATGAAGAACTTCACTACACAAGAAAAAAGGGATAGAATAAGATCTTGTAATTGAGATAATCCTTCACGGAGCCACTCAATGACTTGATCTTGGGCTAATTCTCTTGTCTTACCAACGAATCACTCCAATTGGAAAAGATAGAGAACCTAGAACACCACTTGAATTAGCCAAATTCAAGATATAGAACTAGGAATTTTTGAGACACAAATGAGAATTACTTTGGAAATCTCTTACAATGCTGAATGATTAGCTTCACATGCCCCTCCCCTTTTATAGACTCAGCAAAAGACAATCAAAAGACTCAAATAACTCCTAACAATTAAAACTAGCTACTGAAAAGTCTAAGAAAAATGAAAAGACACATCATAAAAGGGGGTGGGGGAGGTTACAAGGAATATTCTAGGATTTTTGCAGCTGATTACATCAATCTAGAAGCATCTAAAACGTGCACAATATCAGCCACACAAATATATGTAACCTAAGACTATTCATATTCCCAGCATTAATCCTTGCAACTGCCTCAACTTCAACAGAGCATAACTTCCAGAATACTCGGCCAAATCACGCGTTCTTGGGCTTGTTAGAAAGCCCTTGAAGTCTATTTTCCAGAATGGGATCATTTGCTCAATGTGGATAAGTGGTTTGAAAGTTATGGCCCAAACAATGCACCTATCTCAGACTGGACTGGATCAACATAACGTACCTTTGAGTGATATTTTGCCCAATCAAATGACGTCCAAATTAAACAAACTTGGGCTTATTTGAAAGCTGAAATCTTAAACTTCAAAACCATGTGGAGCCTCAAGTTGTGGGAACACTTTAGGTAGGCCAAAAGTGCACACAAAAAGCGGGAAATTTCTGGATGAAGGCGGCACTACCTCTTCAGGTATGAACGCCAATTTCCGGCAAAATTTTGCAACTTCTTTGACTTCTTCATGGTGTCTAAAGTCCTTGAACTCACATAATAAGAGAAAATATGAGAGTTCCCATGCACGCTCTTGTTTGACACTTTTCTTCTTGGAAGTTGACCTTAAATAAAAATAAAAATAAAAATGATGCATATGGGAATATGCATCATACTCCCCGGGTGGTTTTGAGTTTGTCCTCAAACTCAATGGGTTAGCAAGCCTCTCAAGAAAGGGGTCACGCTCACAATATGGGGTTATGCTCAAATTCACCTCATTATCTTCTTGGCACCCTTCTTCGGTGAAGGATTGCTCAATTTCTTGCACAATCTCTTCTTGCTTCAACTCGGATCTTTGGGTCTCAAGTTCAATGGTCTCTGCATCACCACAGTCACCAAAAACAAGAGGTAGGTCAACTAGGCTTGAAGCTTTTTCCCCAAGGATCTCTTCATCTTTGTTTGGCTTTTGAGAAACCTTCTCTAAGTGAAGTATTTCTTCTTTTTCCACCTTGAGTTCAATTTCTTCTTCAAGGCTTTCCTCCTGATCGTTCTCTTCTTCCACGGCTTTCCTTTCTTCCAAGGTAATGACCTCGTTATTTGGGCAATCCGTGGATAAGTGTCCAAGCCCTTGGCACTTGAGACACCTCCTAGGTTGTGGGGGAAAGATCTTTTGTGGGGTTGGTTCTTTTTGTGGGGTGGAAGGGAATGAACCCGTGAGCTTAACGGAGATACTTTCTTCCATGGGCATGTAAGTGGATGGGTAAAAGGGACCTTCAACTTACTACTCAATTTCTTCCAAGTTCTCACCTTTTCTTTTCCTTTCTTTTTTCGCTCAAACTTATATTTATTCCACCACTGAAGTGCACAACCTCTCAATCTTGAAATAACCACTTCGAACTTCTGTTGGTCATTAAGGATACAACAAGCAAAAACTCGTTCCACCTTAGATAACCAACCTGCGAACTCTTCCTTTTCGCCATGAAATTTTGGAATTGCAAAGCAAGCATATCCAATACCAATAAGAGCTAGTTCTTTCTCCAAGTTCTTTGAAGACGGCATGAAGGATGAGGTCTAGGGTTCTTCGTGGATTGATTTGAAACGTAAGTTGGCTGTGGCAAAGGTGGCACGGTCGTGCAAGGGGGCACGGTCAGGCCGTGCTATGCTTCGGCTGAAGAAAATGCAGAAAAGTAGAGTGGCACGGTCGTGCTTGGCGGCACGGGGGCACCGTGCTCCGTCTCGACTTGAAGATTTCTGGAAAAATGATATGGCACGGTCGTGTATGGTGGCACGGGGGCACCGTGCTGCTTCTCTGGTCTTCGAGACTCGGATTGCCGGTTTGTGCCTCTTTTTGTTTTTTTTGTATTTTGGCTTTTTGGGATGTGTTTGGGTATGATGTGGGTCACTTAAAAGCCTTGGCTCTGATACCAATTGATGTAGATGTGGGGGGGCAAGTGAACCAAATCAAACTCCAACTCAAATAAGCCAAATTGGAAAGAGAAATGAAAGATGGATGAGATGGATGAAGAACTTCACTACACAAGAAAAAGGATAGAACAAGATCTTGTAATTGAGATAATCCTTCACGGAGCCACTCAATGACTTGACCTTGGGCTAATTCTCTTGTCTTAACCAAGGAATCACTCCAATTGGAAAAGATAGAGAACCTAGAACACCACTTGAATTAGCCAAATTCAAGATATAGAACTAGGAATTTTTGAGACACAAATGAGAATCACTCTCAAAGGTGCTTGTATTACTTTGGAAATCTCTTACAATGCTGAATGATTAGCTTCGCATGCCCCTCCCCTTTTATAGACTCAGCAAAAGACAATCAAAAGACTCAAATAACTCCTAACAATTAAAACTAGCTAATGAAAAGTCTAAGAAAAATGAAAAGACACATCATAAAAGGGGGTGGGGGAGGTTACAAGGAATATTCTAGGATTTTTGCAGCTGATTACATCAATCTAGAAGCATCTAAAACGTGCACAATATCAGCCACACAAATATATGTAACCTAAGACTCTTCATATTCCCAGCATTAATCCTTGCAACTGCCTCAACTTCAACAGAGCATAACTTCCAGAATACTCGGCCAAATCACGCGTTCTTGGGCTTGTTAGAAAGCCCTGGAAGTCTATTTTCCAGAATGGGCTCATTTGCTCAATTTGGATAAGCGGTTTGAAAGTTATGGCCCAAACAATGCACCTATCTCAGACTGGACTGGATCAGCATAACGTATCTTTGAGTGATATTTTGCCCAATCAAATGACGTCCAAATTAAACAAACTTGGGCTTATTTGAAAGCTGAAATCTTAAACTTCAAAACCATGTGGAGCCTCAAATTGTGGGACCACTTTAGGTAGGCCAAAAGTGCACACAAAAAGCGGGAAATTTCTGGATGAAGGCGGCACTACCTCTTCGGGTATGAACGCCAATTTCCGGCAAAATTTTGCAACTTCTTTGACTTCTTCATGGTGTCTAAAGTCCTTGAACTCACATAATAAGAGAAAATATGAGAGTTCCCATGCACGCTCTTGTTTGACACTTTTCTTCTTGGAAGTTGACCTTAAATAAAAATAAAAATAAAAATGATGCATATGGGAATATGCATCACTTTGAGTGTGTTTCTCAAAAGTGCAACTAAATTCCTAGTTCTATATCTTGAATTGTGGCAAATTCAAGTGGTGTTCTAGGTTCTCTTCCTTTTCCAATTGGAGTGATTCCTTGGTTAAGACAAGAGAATTAGCCCAAGGTCAAGTCATTGAGTGGCTCCGTGAAGGATTATCTCAATTACAAGATCTTGTTCTATTCCTTTTTCTTGTGTAGTGAAATTCTTCATCCATCTCATTCATCTTTCATTTCTCTTCCCAATTTGGCTTATTTTGAGTTGGAGTTTGATTTGGTTCACTTACCACCCACATATACATCAAAAGGTGAGGTGTGTGCTTGTGTGGCTGCTAGCTTGCTTATTTAAAGGCACACAGCCCCCCCTTGTAACAGGATATCAGATTTTGAAAGAAAACCCCTTTGAGAGCTTGTGCTTTCATGCCTTAGTGCAACCAAATTCCAACTTGCTTATCCTTAATCTAGTCAATTAAGGTGGTGATCAAGTAGGTTTTAATCTTGAATTAAGTGGTGTTTCTGTATCTTAATCCAAGGTTAAAGACTCTAAACTTAAGTTTGGTGGTGATATCTGTATCCAAACATTGAGTTTAGCACTATCCAACTACCTTGATAATCTTCAAGTATTCAAAGAGAAGTGAAGGAAGATTTGCTAGCTTAAATTGAGTTAGTGAATTCTTATCTTTAATTCTCCTTCATTCCATACATTTACAAACCTTCATTCATCCATTACCATGCTGATGCAAGGCTAAGGATAGCCCCTTTGGCTTAGCTTTCCACACAAACACAAAGCCAAACTCAAACCGTGGAGTTTAGTTCTATCCTAAATCATTTGATTAGCTTGAATCTTCAAGTTGATCTTCTTCGTTCTTCGTGTTCTTCATTTATCACCTTCAATACTTGAATGTTCTTCAAGTCATTCCATTAAACCACCTACCATACTTCCATTCCCCCTTTTCAATACTACTCCTTCTACCTTTCCCCTCATAGAATCAAGTCCAAACAAAGCTCATTGCATTAGAATAGGCTTTGCTCTCAAAGACATTCAAAGCCGTGAAGATTCATCCAAGGCAAGCTTATCACAATCCACGCACGGTTCAACGCACGCCCGTGCGTACCCTGCAATTTGCAACCCGAGGCTGCACACGGTTGGACGCACGACCGTGCGTCTTCCCTTCTCGAATTGTCTTTCACAAAACTGGCCATGCTTGGCAGCAATATGGCACGGCCATACCGTGCCTAAGTACACGACCGTGCCACCCTTGCCGTGTGGTTTTTTTCTTGTTTGCTTCGTGTTTAGCTTGGTTATCTTCTACCCTTCATACGTCCAACACAATCCCCTTGAAGATATCTCAAAGTTCCCTTTAGATTTTTACTTAGAATCCCTTGATTCTAAGTTCCATTCCTCCCTCACATGTTTGATGCTTCACAACCATCATATTATGTGTCCACTTTCCTTGGTTTTGATGCATATTTCCATATGCATCATTTTTATTCAAGTCCAATTTCAAAGAAGAAAAGGGTCAAAGAAGATCATGCATGGAAATGTGCCTATTTGGTCTTCTTAAGTGAGTTCAAAGACTCGCGACACTATGGAGAAGTCAAAAAGAGGTTAAGCTTTGCTAGAAATTTGGTGCCGAATTCATCCCTGCGGAACCCCATTTTTGTGACCACTTTTGGACAAGCTCAAGTGGACCCACAACTTGAGGGCTCATGTGCTTTTGAAGCTTAAGATTTCATCTTTCAAATAAGCCCAAGTTTGTTTAATTTGGACGTCATTTGATTGGGCAAAATATCACTCAAAGATACGTTATGCTGATCCAGTCCAGTCTGAGATAGGTGCATTGTTTGGGCCATAACTTTCAAACCGCTTATCCAAATTGAGCAAATGAGCCCAATCTGGAAAATAGACTTCCAGGGCTTTCTAAAAATCCCAAGAACGCGTGATTTGGCCGAGTATTCTGGAAGTTATGCTCTGTTGAAGTTGAGGCAGTTGCAAGGATTAATGCTGGGAATATGAAGAGTCTTCGGTTACATATACTTGTGTGGCTGATATTGTGCACGTTTTAGATGCTTCTAGATTGATGTAATCAGCTGCAAAAATCCTAGAATATTCCTTGTAACCTCCCCCACCCCTTTTATGATGAGATGAGTCTTTTCATTTTTCTTAGACTTTTCATTAGCTAGTTTTAATTGTTAGGAGTTATTTGAGTCATTTGATTGTCTTTCGCTGAGTCTATAAAAAGGGGAGGGGCGTGTGAAGCTATTCATTCGGCATTGTAAGAGATTTTCAAAGTAATACAAGCACCTTTGAGAGTGGTTCTCATTTGTGTCTCAAAAATTCCTAGTTCTATATCTTGAATTTGGCTAATTCAAGTGGTGTTCTAGGTTCTCTATCTTTTCCAATTGGAGTGATTCCTTAGTAAGACAAGAGAATTAGCCCAAGATCAAGTCATTGAGTGGCTCCGTGAAGGATTATCTCAATTACAAGATCTTGTTCTATCCCTTTTTCTTGTGTAGTGAAGTTCTTCCTCCATCTCATCCATCTTTCATTTCTCTTTCCAATTTGGCTTATTTGAGTTGGAGTTTGATTTGGTTCACTTGCCCACCCTCATATACATCAATTGGTATCAGAGTCAAGGTTCTTAAGTGACCCACATCACATCCACATACATCCCAAAAAAGCCAAATACAAAAAAACAAAAAGAGGCACAAACCGGCAATCCGAGTCTCAAAGACCAGAGAAGCAGCACGGTGCCCCCGTGCCACAACACACGACCGTGCCATATTCTTTTTCCAGGAATCTTCACGTCGAGACGGAGCACGGTGCCCCCGTGCCGCCAAGCACGACCGTGCCACTCTACTTTTCTGCATTTTCTTTAGCCGAAGCATAGCACGGCCTGACCGTGCCCCCTTGCACGACCGTGCCACCTTTGCCACAGCCAACTTACGTTTCAAATCAATCCACGAAGAGCCCTTGATGTAAGTCCAAGGGAAGGATAGCAACCCAAGTAAACTCACGTCAAAGGAGGCTAGAAAACAAGCAAACTCTCACTGCCAGGGGTGGCACGGTCGTGCTTGATGGCACGGGGTGCCCGTGCCAATTCACTGCCTAGCTTGCCTAGGTAAGTCCCTTTCCACGGTTTGAGATGGCTTTGAAGGTTAAAGGAAGTTCGATGCAATCAGCTAAGTCAAGGCTTGATTTTGTGTGGAAAAGAGGAATCAAAGGAGTAAAGGACGTGAGGAAAGTAATGGGGAATGAAAAACACTAAGAAGATCACCAAAGAGGCTCATGGTTTAAGAGGAGAGAAACCTAGAGCTTGCTTATGAACTTCAGGTGTGTTTAATGAATGTAGGATAGTTCTAAGCTAGATGATTAGATAAGATACACCACTAATCACTTAGCTTAGGGCCCTTAATCTTGGATTAGGATAAGATACCCCACCTAATCAAGATCAAGACTCACTTGGTCACCACCTTAATCGGCCACAATTAAGGATAAGCAAGTTAAGTGTTTAAGAAATCTCAAGACACAAAGTCTTTACTCTCAACTTCAATACTCAAACTTGTTGTTTTTACAAAAGAGCAGCCAAGGCACTTATATAGCCTTGTGATTACATGAAAAGAGCTTTCCTTCTAGGCAAGGAAAGTCATCAAACTAATCCTATACTTAGTAATACATGGTTTAAGCTAAAACATACATAAGCTGAAAGTTTAAACTACAAAACACAAGATTTCCTTCTTAAACTCTTTCCTAAGTATTAAGAAA
>JAKOGI010003577.1:0-48770 GCA_029747015.1 Carnegiea gigantea | reverse complement strand
CAATAATGGGAAGGAACCCTTGGGAAAGTTCGACTCTAGAAGTGATGAAGCCATATTCCTAGGGTACTCCTCACACAGTAAGGAATACAAAGTGTTCAACAAAAGAACCTTGTGTGTTAAGGAGAGTGTGCATGTACTATTTGATGAAACTAACTCCTTGATTGAGCATGATACACAGGAAGAACAGCTTAAACTTGGTCTTATGAGAAAAGACCTCTTGCTCACTCTACGCTCCATGGTAGATAACGGTAAGGCTCCTAAAGGTGAACCAAGTCTTGGATTTGATAGTGTGGAAGGTGGGCAGGGAGCAAACCAGTAAGGAAGAAGCATTGCTGAACCTGATTTGGAACAGAACCGACCCACTCAATCCAATCCTTCCTGAACTGATATAGGAACAGGCTCCAGAACAGATCCATAACCTGTTTCATCAAGTATCCAGGGGAGATTAGAAAGTGTGTCTGTGGATTCATTTATTCTACGACCCTCGAAGTACCAAAGCTCGCACCCTCTTGACCATATTATGTCTGATATTAACACATGGATTCTGACTGGGTTACTACTACGCAAAAGGAGCTTCATCAGTTCGAAAGGAACAAGGTTTGGCATTTGAAATCACAGCCTAAGTGCAGATCGGTAATTGGTACCAAGTGGGTGTTCAAGAACAAATTGGACGAGTTGGGAACAATCACCCAGAATAAGGCCAGGCTAGTGGTTCAGGGTTACAACCAAGAACATGGGATCAATTATTAGGAAACATTTGCACCTGTTGCAAAGATCGAGGCCATCCGCATTTTGGTGACTTTCGTAGCCCGATGGAGATCAAGCTGTACCAAATGGATGTCAAGAGTGCATTCCTCAATGGATGCCTTAAGGAAGAGATGTATGTAAGTCGACCCCCTAGTTTTGAAAATCATGATTTTCCTAACCTTGTTTTTAAACTTGACAAGGCTCTTTATGGTTTAAAACAAGCTCCTAGAGCTTGGTATGAACACTTGTCAAAATTTCTAATCGATAATGGTTTTCAAAGGGGTAAGGTTGATAATACCTTGTTTCTCAAATCAAAGGGGGAACATCTGTTGATTGTCCAAGTATATATCGATGACATTATATTTGGTGCAACCAACAGTGATTTATGTGATGAATTTTCAAAATCGATGGGGAGTGAGTTTGAGATGAGTATGATAGGTGAGCTTAATTTTTTCTTAGGCTTGCAAATCAAGCAAACCTTAAATGGAACTATGATACATAAACAAAAATATGTCAAGGAGTTAATTAAGCGATTTGGAATGGAATTGGCTAAGCCCATAGGCACATCCATCTCTCCTTTCACCAGGTTGGTTGTAGATGATGGGAGTTCATCAGTTGAGGAGAAACCCTATACGAGCATGATAGGGTCACTTCTATACCTAACTGCCAGTAGGCCCAACATTGTTTTCAATGTTGCTTTGTGTGCCCGTTTTCAGTCAAATCCTAAAGAAACATATTTGAAAGCTGTAAAACGGATTTTGAGATATTTGAAACACACCTCGGACTTAGCTTTATAGTATCCACGAGGGTGCAATTTTGATCTCATTGGGTATGCAAATGCGAATTATGCTGGATTCTTGGTTGATAGAAAAAGCACCTCAGGTATGGCTCATTTTCTTGGACCCTGTTTGGTCTCTTGGGCAAACAAGAAATAACACTCTGTTGCCATGTTCACAGCAGAAGCCGAGTATGTAGTGGCTGCTTCTTGTTATGCTCAATTGTTATGGATAAGGCAACAACTCAAGGACTTTTCTGTTGACACAGGATGCATTTTTATATTTTGTGATAATACAAGTGCAATTAACATTGTCAAAAAGTTCACATCACATAAGAGGACTAAGCATATTGACATACGTCATCATTTTCTGAGAGACAATGATGAAAATGGCTTAATTTCAATGAATTTTTGTGCCACTGATAAACAAATTGCAGAGCAGTTTGAGAGGAATAGACTTGAATTGGGTATGATTAAAAGGACTTGAGCATGCTTGTTTGACCCCCAATGATTGACTAGTTAAGGGTCTTTAGGCCAAATAAATTGCTCCAATAGATGCATTCAATTTTTTGTGCTTTTATTAGCATGTGTGGAATGTAATATGCTGACATTCGTTGAGGTCTAATGATATTGACCTCAGTGTCTTGAGACACTGAACTTTTAACAGTAAGAACAAGTTCTAGGAATATACTCGACCACTATTTATATCATATGCTAATCAAGTGGCGTTATTAAAAGAATGTTGGAAACCTAAATTTCTTTTTATTACACCTAACCTATAATTTATAGCTTACCTAATGTGTAAAGATGTGCTGCATGCAAACATTCTCGCTTCATAACCCCCTCGATTTTTGGGCCACTCATGTCAAACATTAAAACCCTCCACTCTCTCTCTCTCTCTATAACCCATCCGTGCATCTCTCTCTCTCTCTCTCAAAGAACCCGATTTCCCTCTCCTTCCTTGAACTCACTTAAACCCTAAATGCAAATCCTCCCTAATCCTCAAGATGGTAAGAACTTATGGTGGTCGAGAATCCTCCAAGTGCAAGACTTCTTACCCAATATCACTACAGGAGCAATTATCAAGAAAAAGGGAGAAATTGGATGAGTACTGAAGGAGCATCACCGGCACCTCTATCACTACAAATGGTCACAATAGGTATGAAAAACATTCCCTCACCCTCTTTTTCGATTGCTCCATCTATTTTTGGGTTCTTGAAGAGTTTAGACTTGCAATCAGTGGGTTTGAATTCTAATATAATACCTCCGATGCACCGGATTACGAGATGGGAGATAGTGGTAGATGACCTGGTTGTGGCCGAGTTGAGATTAGGGGGACTTGAGGCTGAGTCAGTTGGGCAGTCTAAGGAATTTGATGTTAAGTATGTTGGTAATGAATTTGTTGTTGAAGATGATGAAGATAGTGATGAGGATGAACCAATTTTGAGGTTCAAAAGAATTGTCCCAAGTAAGCCCCAAACAATGACCAAACCGACCCTTAAACACCAAAGAATGACTACCACTTCACCCAACGTACCTTTAGCTACACCTCTACCATGACCTTGAACTCAAAGTTTAGGTGCTTCCATTGTACTGCCCTTGCCAGAAGATAGAGTTGAAAGTCCTGTCATGAAAAAAAAAACCGACCCTTAAATCTACCAAAACATCTACCAAAACACCTACCAAAACACCCATCAAACCATTTCCATCGAAGACACCTGTCCAAAAACGGGCTGTCCCAGAACAAGTGTCAGAATTGGTTAAGAATCTGATGAACCAAAGAAAAAGAAAGTTAGGAAGAACATGACACTTGCTAAGAGATATAAGCACTTCCTCTAGAAATCTGTGATTCGGGGGAAAGTGGTTAAGGTGTCATACTTTCAGGAACAGAGGCTAGGGGTATTCTTAGAGAAGTTGAAAGCTCAGGGATGGTTGGACTTGTTCATAGATACTAAGAGAAGATATTCGGTTCCAGACTTGACTGAGTTCTATGTGAACTGTGTTGTCATCAATGGAGTGATGACAAGCACTGTTAATAGTTATGAAGTACGGTTTGATACTAGGAAGCTAGGTAAGTTGCTTGGGGTGTCATCAGAAGGTTATGATGTGTATGTATGTGAGGACAAGAGCGTACTTCGTGGTGAGTGATTGTTGAAATTGACCCAGAGACTGGTCCAAAAGCTCCATCTGGCTGTGTCTCGGTCTGTGATAAAGGAAAAAATGATGCCATTGTATCGATTGTTGTTTTGGTTTGTGATTAAAAATATTGTTCCCTGAGGTCAGGGACGCAACCTTGCTGATCCCATAGACACGTGTAACACTAATTTATTGGATCAATGTGAGCAAATTAACGTGCCTACAATCATGATTAGCCATATTAAGAGACTTGCTAACACGATCAAGGATCATGACATGAGGTATGAGTTCTTACTGACTTCAGTCTTTGAAAAACTTAGGATTCCTATACAAAAGAAAATAGGCTTCCAGGTTAGTGATAACATTGGCAACAGTACCCTGATTGGGTGTTGGCTTCACGGTAACAAAGGGCGGTAGTGCAACGTCAGAACAGGGGCTCCAAACACCCCTTGCCCATGTTCTTAGTGAAGCCTTCATATTTAACGCTCCTACAATTGACACACTGTTGCAGGACCAGATCACATTGAAGGGGGAGATAGCTGAAGTAAAGCATGCGTTTACAGAGAAAAAGGCTCTCAATGCAAAATGTCATGAGGATCTGTTGAGTGCCCTTCTTGCACTCACAGCCAGATTTATTCTCCACCTTCCTCTACCTGACTCTGTTCCTTCCTCTGTTTCCAACACTGTTTTTAAAATACTTGGTTATGTATGTGAATGGTAGTGGTTTGTGAATGTTCTTGGATGGTTTATGCTTTTATGCTATGACTTTGCTTGTTACATGTATTACCTGTTTGTGTGTGACTCGGATGGCCAATATCATTACTGTACCCTATACTTGAGTGTATCATTGTTATTTCCTGCATTACCGCTTTGGCGGTGATTGCATCCACATTGGATTTTAACTTCCGGCCTCCTCATCCTTTTCGATGATATCAAAAGGGGAAAGATGAGTATGACCTCGGTTCGATTGATTTGCCTAGTTCTACGTTAACCTCTTCACTCATGCTTTCTCTCTTGTGTGGATTGAATAAACTATTTTGGCACTAATGTATTTTGACCTCTCACAAATGACGTCTAACGGTCATTTGGTTTGTCATCATCAAATAGGGGCAAATTTTTGACCCAATTAATGTGTAAGGTTTTGATGGTAATAATCCAAATGTACTAGTCAACATGTTGTGCTTGAGTTGTGTGTTGAGACAGGATCCGAAAAATACTTGGAGCAATTCGAATAAGTATGGAGCATCAGAATCGATGCATGTGCAAGGAGTCCAGCTGATAACAAGAGTCTTAGGCTTAGTATTGGTTTTATTTTTAGATTCTTGTTAATATGCTAATTAGAAAGTTCTTGACTTACTGTTTGTTTTGAAAGGTTTTTAAGTACTTCAAAATACTGTCTCAGAACATTTCTGAGAAGTCAGGTATGCAGTGTTTTGACGTTAAAGACAAAAACGAGTTTTAAGATTTTAAAATAATTTTTTGACTGTCAAATTTCTTGAAATAATGAGGACAAATTTTTCTTATATCAGTTGAGTCTAAAAAGATTCTTCCTTTAAAGAAAATATTGAGAAATTTTTAGTAGTAGAGTGTAAAAATATTTCTTTCCTTAAAAATAATATTGAAAGATTTTTGAAAGATTTTATCCTATCCTTTAAGGGAAGAATATCAAGTGGAAAGATTGTTAGGGGCTTGGCTGCTAAGCTGTTGAGTGGGAGTGGAATTCTCTTTTTCCTACTCTTGCGGTATATGCACCATGCCTGTTTAAGCTACCTCTCTTCTCAAGGTTTTTTCAAGGTTTTCCAAGGGCTAAAAAGTGTCTTTGTGAGTCTGAATTTTCTGTGAGAAAACCTTCAAAGCGAGTGCTAAATCGAGTCTTCAATATTGGAATAATAGAGATTGTATTGTACCTTACATTCAGCTTGTTTAGAAGCATTCAAGTAAGGTGGTTTTCTTTTTTTCTTTTCCATCAGTGAGATAAGAGAGTGTCCAAGTCTTGGAAGACTTTGGACGTGGTTGTTGTAACGAGGGTCTTGGGTTAGACTAAGTTACGTGGTGTCTATAACAAAGGTATTGGGATAGACCAAGTTATGTGTGTGACTGAGTAATACGTATTACAGTTGTAACGTGTTCGACCCGTCTAGTGAAAGTGTGTTAAAATCCTACAGAGGTAGGTCATGGTTTTTACACCTCAGTTGGCCCAGAGGTGGTTTTCCACGTAAAAATATTGTGTCTCCTTTATTATTTTTGCAATTAGTTTTGTCTCTGTTTCACTCCAAACGCACAGTCCAAATAATTTTCACGAGTGTTCTGAAACAATTGAAAAAAGTTGATAGACACAATTCACTCCCCCCTCTTGTGTCCTTATGCAATTAAATCTAACATATGCCTAGCCTAGCAGCAAAATACAAGCAAATAAATATTTAACATGCATGGATAAACAAAATTACTTCTCTATCTTTTTTCACTTTATTTCCATATTTAATTAGATGTTTCCAAATATATATATATATATATATATTATAGATATATAATATATAGATATATTATTTAATTTTATTTTAAAAAAATTAAAATTTTTTTTAAAAAATAATATATTGTATATATATACATATATATATTATACATATATATAGGATTATGTATATATATATATATATATATACACATATATCTATTATATTTTTATTTTAAAAAAAATATATTATATATATAGTATTATCTGTATATATATATACATCATATATATATCTATAGTATAGTATATATATATACATGCATATTAAAAAAATTTTATTTATATGTAATATATATATACTATATATATATATATAATATATATATAATTATATTATATATATATATAGATATACACACTCTATTCATGGTAACTACAAGTGACTAAGGTTTAGTTTTTTCTTTTTAAAAAAAAGAAATTCCCTTTCAATCTTTCACTTTACTTGCAATAGTTGTTTAGTTTTTTCTAAAAAATACATACTCCATTAGTTAGTTTGATTTTTAATCAAATCTTGCAAATCAAAAACTGTCCACTAAAAAATGATCTATTGTTCACCAAAAAATAGCCTAGTGTGAACTAAAAAATGATCTTTTCTTCACCATAAATTAATCTATTGTTTACCAAAAAATTTATTTATCAAACGCTATGTACGATCTATTGTTCACTAAAAACTCAAATTTTGTTCCGTAAAAAATTACCTAATGTTCACTAAAAATTAGCTTATTCTTCACTAAGAAATTTATCCACCAAAAAATTGTTTGTAATCTGTTGTGCACTAAAAAGTGTTCTATTATACACAAAAAACTAGCCTATTATACACCAAAACTTTTGATTGCTAATAGTATTTATGATGCATTGTTCACCAAAAACTTACCTATTATGCACTAAGATTAACCCACTAGAAATTAACCTATTGCTCGCTAAAAATTAGACTGTTCTTTACTAAAATAATTTATTCACAAAAAATGAACCTATTGTCTGACATCTTGCTGGGTGACCTCTTGCCCTTCATTCCCTTTCTATCTTGCTGCTGACTTCAACGAGATTTAGCTTTCGTTCGACGAGATTAATTGCTGCTGGCTTCTGAATCGCAAAAGTTTTATGAGGACAAAATCTTGCTGGGTGACCTCTTGCCCTTCATTCATAGCATACCATAGAAGATTGGGAATTTTTTTTTTCCTCTTGGATCAAAGGGTTTCTTTTTGGAGAATTAGCTTTCGTTCAACATTTAAAGCATATGCAGGAGCCATATCAAGGGAGACAAAATTTTGACTATATAAATCAGCCTGGATAGCAGGAGTTAGACCACCAATATAACGAATTATCCTTTGGATCTCAGTCTCCCCAAATCGACGACAGGTGACTGTTGGGTTTTATGGCCCAAAATCACGAGCATCGGCACGAGGAGCCCATGCTGCACAGACACGGGCGTGCCAAGACGAAGAGCCGAAGACGGAGCAAACAGCAAAGTGGCACGAGGGTGCCGTGCCACGTGGCACGGTCGTGCCATGTGGCACGGTGGGGCCGTGCCACATGGCACGGTCGTGCCCCGGCCAAATTTTTGCCGCCTTGTTTTGGTGGCTAGGGTTTGGCGTTGAGGGTGTTTTCTCTGCGGCAGCTAGGGTTTTTCCAAAGGGGGGAAACCCTATTTTTCAGGCCCTATAAAAGGAGGGTCAGGCCTAGGTTCTAAAATACTTCAGTACTCATAAACACATTGAGAGGTAAAAGTAGTTTGTGAGAGATTACAATAGAGAGAGATTGTAAGTCTGCTCTTAGATCGAATCACTGAGGTGATTGTGATCGTGGTGTACTTTCCTACTCATAGTGGATTGTTTTGGTGCTGTCACCGTCCGTGGTTTTTCCCACATTGGGTTTTTCACGTTAAATTCCTGTGTTCTTGTTCTCTTCCTATTATTCTGTTGTTTTGTTGATTGAATTTCTGATTTTCTATTGCATCCTATCGCTTCCGCTATACTGTTACTCTGATATTAATCCTAACAAGTGGTATCAGAGACCTGGTTATAGGATATCTTCAATCATGAAGGTAGACATTCAGAAGTTCGATGGAGAGATTAGTTTTAATCTCTGGAAGGTGCAGATGAGAGTGATGCTCATCCAGCACGGGTTGTAGAAAGTCCTAAAGGGACCTCATGTCAAACCCGAGAAGACAAAAGATGAGCAATTGGCTGAAGAACAGAAGAAGCGGCGTGGGTCGCTGACGGAAGACGAATGGGAGGAACTGGAGCTGAAAGCGGTTTCAGCCATACAACTGTGCCTGGCACCTCACGTTCTGCGAGAGGTACTTGATAAGGTAACTGCTATAGACCTTTGGACTCGGCTAGAAGAGTTTATATGACGAAAAGTCTAGCAAATAAGATCAGGCTGAAAGAAAGGTTATATACCTGTCGTATGGCTGAAGGTATGCCTGTCCAAAAACATCTGAATGAGTTTAATTCAATTCTAGTGGATCTAGAAAGCTTGGACGTCAAAATTGATGATGAGGATAAAGCTATCCTACTTGTTGTCTCACTACCCCCTTCCTACAAACACTTTAAAGAAATTATGCTGTATAGTAATTCAGATACTATATCTTTTGAGGATGTCAAGGCTAACCTACTGTCTAAAGAAAAGTTTGACCATGACATTCATGCTGATTCGGGCGAGGGATTGGCGGTCAGGGGTAGGACAACAGAGAAAAGGGGGAATGGTAACAGGAAAAAGAGCCGTTCTAAATCACGGAATCCTCATGCTAATAAAACCTGTCACTTCTGCAATAAACTGGGTCATATCAAGGCTAATTGCTGGAAACTAAAGAAAAAGAATGAGGAGAAGGAGAAAACTGCTACAGCTGATTGTGTAGTAGAGTCTGAGTCTGATGGGGATGTATTGCTTGCTACTTCGTTGGCTACCACTTCTGGGAGAGGAGTGGATGATAATTGGGTTTTAGATTCTGGTTGCACGTTCCACATGTGTCCTCGTAGGGACTGGTTTGTAACTTATGAACATGTGGAGTCTGGGGTTGTACTTATGGGCAACGATGCTGAATGCAAGGTTGCAGGGATAGGTACGGTTCAGATTAAAACCCATGATGGCACTATTAGAACTTTGTCTAAAGTGCGTCACAATCCTGATATGACTCGTTGTTTGATCTCTTTGGGTACTCTTGAGACTAATGATTGCAGGATCGTTATGGAGAATGGTGTCCTAAAGGTAACTAAGGGAGCCATGGTGATGATGAAGGGACTGAGGCAGGGGAGTCTCTACATTCTGCAAGGAGCTACAGTTACAGGCGTAGCTGCAGTGGGTACAGCAGATGACACAAGGTTATGGCACATGACGTTGGGCCATATGAGTGAGAAAGGGATGACCATTCTAGGGAAGAAAGGTTATCTTGGTAACGCCAGTACGGGTAAGTTAGATTTCTGTGATCATTGTGTTTTTGGGAAACAGAAAAAGGTGAGTTTCTCTAAAGCAACACACCATACTTAGGGGACCCTAGATTATATCCATTCTAACCAGTGGGGTCCCTTAAAGGAACCTTCTGTTGGGGGTAAGCGTTACATGTTGACATTTGTTGATGATTTCTCACGTAAGGTTTGGGTTTACTTCTTAAGATATAAAAATGAGACCTTTTCTATGTTTAAGAAGTTTAAAGCTCTGATTGAGAACCAGACTGGGAGAAAGATCAAGAAACTCAGGACTGACAATGGCCTGGAGTTTGTTGAATCAGAGTTTGAGGAGTTTTGCACAGTAAACAGCATAGCCAGGCACAAGACTTTGGTTGGGAAACTACAGCAGAATGGGGTTGCAGAACGAATCAACAGAACACTCTTGGAGAAAGCACGGTGTATGCTTTCAAATGCTGGGCTTTGGGATCGGCTTTGGGATCGCAAAGCATTCTGGGCTGAGGCCATCTCTACAGCCTGCTACTTGGTGAATCGTTTACCACATTCCTCCATTGACTTTCAGATTCCAGAAGAAATATGGTCAGGTAATCCTGTTGACTATTCTAATCTTAAGATATTTGGATGTCCTGTATATGCCCATGTGAATGATGGGAAATTAGCCCCCAGGGCTATCAAATGCATATTTTTGGGATATGCTTCTGAATCCAAAGGGTATCGCATGTGGTACCCTAAGTGTAAGAAAGTAATACAAAGTAGAGAAGTTACTTTCAATGAGACTGTTATGTTGCCTTCTGGAAAGGATTATGTTGTTCCTTCTACTGATGCAGGTGATCAGGAAGATACCACTATGGAGGTGGAGGTGGAGACCATTGCAACTCAAGGTGGAGCTGCTGAGGAGCCCAATAGGGAAGCCCACGTTACTGAGCCTGGGACTATCAGTTCTGATCAACCTCAGGTGGAGGTTGAGCATTCTATAGCTCGTGATCGTCCTTGAAGGGAGATCAGGAAACCTGCCCGGTACAATGATGATGAGGGACTGATAGCATACGCACTTTCAGTTGCAGAGGAAGTGCCTGAAGGTGTTGAACCTTCAAACTACACTGAAGCGATTACCTGCCCGAGTTCACCTAATTGGATGCTGGCTATGCAAGAAGAGATGGAAAGTCTGCAGAAGAACAGAATCTGGGAACTGTGTGACCTGCCCAAAGGCCGAAGAGTCTTAACTACCAAGTGGATTTACAAGAAGAAAGAGGGACTTCCTGGGGTTGAGGATGCAAGATGGAAGGCACGGTTGGTTGTTCGTGGTTGCAACCAACGGGAAGGTATTGATTACAATGAGGTTTTCTCCCCTGTTGTTAGACATAGCTCCATTCGATTACTTCTTTCTTTTGTTACATTATTTGACTTGGAGTTGGAGCAGTTAGATGTAAAAACAGCCTTCCTGCATGGAGAGCTAGAAGAGGAGATTTACATGAGGCAGCCTGAAGGGTTCACTGTTCCTGGAAAGGAAGATCTGGTGTGTAAGTTGAAGAAGTCCTTGTATGGACTCAAACAAGCTCCTAGGCAGTGGTATAAACGTTTTGATACGTTTATGATTGATAAAGGGTATATATGCAGTAGATATGATAATTGTGTATACTTCAGACAGTATGGTGATGGGACTTTTATATATCTATTGTTGTATGTTGATAATATGCTAATTGCCTCTAAAGATAAAAGTTTAATTAGCATGCTGAAATCTCAACTCAGCAAAAAGTTTAAGATGAAAGACTTGGGTGCAGCAAAGAAAATACTGGGCATGGAGATCCACAGGGATCGGAAGGGAGGTAAACTATACTTATCTCAAGAAAGGTACGTTGAGAAAGTACTGAGTAGATTCAACATGGGGGACTGCAAGGCAGTATCTACTCCATTTGCTGCACACTTTAGACTATCTGTGGAATGCTGTCCGCAAACAGAGGAAGACATCAATAGAATGTCTAAGGTACCTTATTCTAGTGCTGTAGGGAGCTTAATGTATGCGATGGTTTGCACTAGACCTGACTTATCACATGCTGTAAGTGTGATAAGTAAATATATGCACAATCCTGGGAAGAATCATTAGGAGGCTGTGAAATGGATCCTTCGATATCTGAAGGGTACTGCAGGGAAGGGGTTGGTGTTTGATAGAAACAAAGCTGTTACGTCTGATGTAACAGGCTTTGTTGACTCTGATTATGCTGGGGACTTGGATAGGAGGAGGTCCATATCTGGGTACATCTTTACCATGTGTGGGGGTGCTATCTCCTGGAAAGCATCACTGCAATCTATTGCAGCCTTGTCTACTACAGAGGTTGAATATATTGCTGCTACTGAAGGGGTGAAGGAATCTACCTGGCTGAGGGGACTGATAATTGAACTTGGAGTACCACAATCTACCACTGTGGTATATTCTGACAGTCAGAGTGCCATACATCTGACCAAAAATGATGCCTATCACTCAAAGACCAAGCATATCAGCGTAAAGTACCACTACGTGCGAGACACGGTTGCTGCAGGAGAGATAGTGGTGAAAAAGGTGTACACTTCAGAAAATCCTACTGATATGTTAACCAAGCCTCTACCTATAGCTAAGTTCGAGCATTGCTTGGACTTAGTAGGCGTCCACAGCCACTGAGGGCCCTGCGGGGCATAGCCCCATAGGGGGCATCACCCTTAGGGGTGAGACGACGCGACGGAAAGTTGAAGATTGGAGATTTTGGTCCAAGGTGGAGATTGTTGGTTATGGCCCAAAATCACGAGCATCGGCACGGGGAGCCCATGCTGCACAGACACGGGCGTGCCAAGACGAAGAGCCGAAGACGGAGTAAACAGCAAAATGGCACGGGGGTGCCGTGCCATGTGGCACCGTCGTGCCATGCCACGTGGCACGGTCGTGCCCCGGCTAAATTTTTGCCGCCTTGTTTTGGCGGCTAGGGTTTGGCGTTGAGGGTGTTTTCTCTGCAGCGGTTAGGGTTTTTCCAAAGGGGAGGAAACCCTATTTTTCAGGCCCTATAAAAGGAGGGTCAGGCCTAGGTTCTAAAATACTTCAGTACTCATAAACACATTGAGAGGTAAAAGTAGTTTGCGAGAGATTACAATAGAGAGAGATTGTAAGTCTGCTCTTAGATCGAATCACTGAGGTGATTGTGATCGTGGTGTACTTTCCTGCTCATAGTGGATTGTTTTGGTGCTGTCGCGTCCGTGGTTTTTTCCCACATTGGGTTTTCCACGTTAAATTCCTGTGTTCTTATTCTCTTCCTATTATTCTGTTGTTTTGTTGATTGAATTTCTGATTTTCTATTGCATCCTATCGCTTCCGCTATACTGTTACTCTGATATTAATCCTAACAGTGACGGAAGTCTGAAATTCTCCACTATATGTGTCTGACATCTTTGTTTCCATCTCGCATATTTAACTTCCAAAGCCTCGAATAAAGCTCTCAAGTATAATTGAAGGAATGAACTTCATGCCCAAGGCCTCTTTGAGTTGACCTACTTCACGATGGACCTTAGTGACCTAGTCGAGACTTAGTATAGGCCCACAAATCCAAAGCAAACCTATGGAATAAGGCAACTGCAAATTTGACTATATCCTCAGCACTAACCCTGTTACAGAGAAAGATGTTCTCCATTTGATTTATCCAATCATAGAGTTCTGCAGGGTCTCTTTCTCCAGAAATTTAGGCAAATCTATTTAAGGCCGTTATCTGAGTTATGGGATTAATTTTGAGAATTAACGTGACCCATTCTGCTGTTATGTGGATCATCAGAAGTGACAGCTCCATCCACCACTAGTTTCCATAGGCCACGTAATTCTTCCAGCAATTGTTCAGCTGTTGTTTCATATAGGTTGAACCTCTGGTTTGACTGCTGAGTTGGTGCCTCATATTGGTCGAGCCTCTGGTTGGTTGCTCCTGATACTCTTTGAATTCCTTGATTAACTCAGCATTAGTCACCATTGTGCTTCAAATTTTCCGGTAGCACTGTGGCCGATTGCTAGCAACCAAGGGCAGAAACTGTTCTTGGCTACGGGTAGAGCTGTGTTACTACACTGTGGCACTAACTCAAGGAACTGTTCTTGATCTGTTACCGCCATGTGTTTTACAGTCATGATGAGGCGGCACCGAGCAACGACAACATAAGCACTGGCAGGCGGCAGAAACTGTGCTATGATACCAACTGATACAGAACTTATTTCAACCTGTGAGTAATGACTTACGATGGCCTTTTACAGGCAAATCCTATACTAGTCCTATTTATTGGAAAATAAGAAAGAAAAAAAGATGAGATTTATCTTCTAGTATCTCATCCTTACAAAAACACTACTTTCCCAAAGACTATCCTAAAAGGATCTAACATCAGAATTCTATTCCTGTCTAGATACAAGGCTTACATAAGACATACCTAACAAAATATTATCCTTAGATAATTAAAATTCTGATTTCATTTTGGTTTATTGCATATATTTTGGTTTATTGCATAGGCTGATTGCCGCCAGTGGGATAATATACATATCCAAAAGACATTCATGAGCTAGCAGTTGTAGGTCATACATAAAGCTGCACTGGAAGTAATGAGGTGCCTGAGGCGCATAGTGTCTCAGGGTGCTAGGCAGAAAACATCGGTAGAGAGTTGCGCTTATATGCAAAAATGTCTAAAAGTCATTCACAAAGCATATTTTGCAGAACCTAGTTACGATACTCGGACTCTTCATTTTGCCCCACCGTACCTGTGTTGGACACGACACTCCACAGATAGGACATGTGATACATGTTAGATCCTTATCCGAAGTCTAAATCAGTAGGGGTGAAAAAAGTTGGGCATGTATGGCCTTTTTCCTCTATCCCATTATCTTTTAATGAGTCTTTAATGTTGAATGGTTGGGTAAGTGAATAACCATTAGTTACTGAAATATTCTTGAAAAATTAATTTGAAATTGCAAGTAACACAAAATACAAGTCCTTATATCTGTGTCTAAATTTTGGACAGTGTCCTATAGTTATAGCTTGAACGAGTCGGGCACTTGGATCTAGGGCTGGCAAAAATTCGGGTCCGGGTCGATTCCGGTTCCCACAAATCAGACATTCGGATAAAAACTTCATACCCGACCCTGTCCAGATTATAAATCGGACATTCGGCCAGAGCTGGACCCGAATGCCCGATATTCGGACCCGGTTGTCCGAATTTGTGATTTGATTTTAGGGTATTCCGACCGAAATTTTGTGTAACCAAACCCGAACCCGAACCCGATTTTTCAATATCTGAGTCCAGTTGTCCAAAGTTGTTTCTATAAAATTTTCTAGAGAATTTGGATTAAAATTACACATAAACGTAGTTGTCCGATATCCGAACCCGGTTGTCCGATTGTCCGAATTTTATCCGAACCCAAAATGGTTTAAAAATCCGGACAACCCGAACCCGAATGCTCAAACCCGAACCCCACCCGGATTTAAATTCGGACATGACCGATTGTCCGAATTTTAAATTCTGATATAAATTTTGTGACCATACCCGGTTTTTTCGGGTCGGACGAATCCGGATAGTCGGGTTGGACAGATTTTTGCCAGCCCTACTTGGATCCATACCCATGTCCAACACCTAGTACTTGGGTCCATGTAATAATAAGAACCAAGGTAGATAAATGCATCAAAAAAGTGATTAGACATCATTGTATGTAACTGCTAAATGCTGTAATAACCTTAAGTCATATATCGTTATAGTTCCCCAAACCAGATACTTAAAGTACAAGCATTGTCATGCAAATAATCGAAATCAATTAGGCACTAAACAGCGTTCGTAGGGGCCAATTGATAAATGTGCAAACGAGGGGGAGAGAAAAAAATTTAAACAGGAGGAGGTTTGTGTCAAATCCATACCCATGTCCAACACCCCATACCTGGGTCCATGTAATAATAGGAACCAAGGTAGATAAATGCACCAAAAAAGTGATCAGACATCATTGTGAGTATATAACTGCTAAATGCTGTAATAACCTTAAGTTATATATCGTTGTAGTTCCCCAAACCAGATACTTAAAGTACAAGCATAGTCATGCAAGCAACAGAAATGAATTAGGCACTAAGCTGCGTTCACAGGGGCCAATTGATAAATGTGCGAACCAGGGGGAAAGAAAAAAGTTTAAACAGGAGGGGGTTTGTGTCCATCAGAGGTCACTTTTCAGCTTACAATAGAAAGACAAAAAAGGGGGCAAGATTTCTGGTTTGTTTCTTGTCCTTTTCTTGTTATATCTTTAATGAACATTGCTTGCTTCTGTGCAATTTGAAGACATCACAATTTTAAATAGAATATTGACTTTTTTCCCCTTTCCTTTTGATGGTTTTTGGGAGGCATGTGTACCTTTTTTTTGGGGGGGGGGGGGGTGTTGCAAGTATTGCCTGTCTAGTTTTTTCTTTTTTGGAGGGGGGTATATGTTGATTATGTGACCAAACTTTGACTCTAGTCATCAGCATCAGTCCAGCTTATTCCTGCTTTTCTACTTGCTTTCTTCATTAGTACTGAGTCTATCCTTGTAGATTGCAAAAGAATCTGGGAGTTTGGATAATGGTGGAAATGACCGATTGACAATAAAAAGTTAGGAGTGCGAGGTTATTCTTTTGCTTGTATTAGATGTTCAGAGGATCCAACTTTGCTCCTTTATATTCTTAATGTATCAGGGTGACAGTGGTGAGCATGAGGCCGTAGATGGGGCAAATGACAAACCTGAGAAAGCTGATTATGTGTGTGCTGAAGGCGATGAATCAGATAGTTTTTCTGACATTGATGATGCCGAGGTAAGTTGTGAAATTTCATCTGTGTTGTCCTTTTTGATATCATGGCTCAATATTGCCATCAGTGATCCTTATTTTAAAAAAAAAAAAATCTGTGATCATTTGTTATCTTAATACCTTTTTGATAGAATGATGTAGTTGGGCTAAAGAAAGGGATGCGCTAGCTGAAATAGAATCATGTAGTTGGGCTGAAGAAAGTTTATGGGATTGGTTAAGAGCTGTCTGGTAAACAAGTTCTCAGTATCTGAGCATGGCATTTGATTAGACACCACATAGAACAAGTTGCAGGCCACAAAAGTTTGGAGCTATATCTTGGCCTTAATGTTGCTAAAGGGGGAAAATGCCTCATTGTCTCATTCTCATTCCAGTGATATTCCATCGTTTTTTGAAAATGCAAATACGGCTACTACCAACAATGACCAATGTGATTTCACCTCTAGGAGGGTTTCCAGATTAAGATATGGTAGGCTTCCATACCGCATTCCAGATGGTTTGAACATTAATGGAGCTTTATTTTCCTTGTATCATATTTGCATACTCTTATTTCTTTCAAAAAATATATCAGGAAACAATACTGCTTAAATTTCTGTCTGGAGCTGAATTCTCTTATGCATTTGGGTTCGATGGAAGTATGGGACTAGGGAGGTTCTTACTCCTTTGCTCCCAAGGTGACTCTCGTGGTGTACTTAGCAACTAGCAAGGTTCGATTGTTGTGTATGAGCATAGTGAGAACTGAGAACAGTGGAAGATGGTTGAAAATTGAAATTGCATATGCTTACTCATGAGCAAGTCAGCTGGACAGACCACAACAGAAAGCATGACTATCTAAAGGATAGATGGATTTATGTTGCTTGAAAGTTTACGCAGCTATTCCTGTGTCACATGCCAATATGGCACAACACAAAATTATGTACTCTATGGCAGGCCGAGGGAGTTAAACTTTAGGTAAGTCTCTTCCGCTGTGAAAGCAACAAACATAATGCTTCACATTCGGGTTCTGCATTAAGAAATCGTAGACTTATAAATTGAAGGATAAATTGTAGAGCAATGAGAAATGAGGACCTTTAGACATTAGGAATAAGTGAGTCTGAGCTTAGAAAAACAGTTGTGAGAGATGGAATTAACAGCGCTTTCTTTTTATTTTCCTACAAAGAAACCTCCCAAGCCAAAAGATGATTCCGAATTGACCTTGAAGTGATCCACGAAACACCGCAGTAAGCTTCCAAAGAGCTTTTGCAAAAGGACAGTGCAGCAGCATAACAGGTGATTCCACATCCGATTGTACACATATCAACAATTCACCATGATCTTACCCCTGCTTTGGAGGTTATCATATGTCAAAATACTCCCATGCCATGCTTCCCAGACCAAAAATGTTACTTCCAAGGGAACCAAGGACTTGCAAATAACCCTCCAAGGGAGACGATTGTATGAGGGAGACAAACAGGAAGCGAGCTCCAAATAGAAGGACTGGACAGTAAAATTCCTTTTTGAGTCGAGATTCCATTCCCATGTAAACCGTATCAAGAGAAAGAATCCCCAGGAGTAACGGCTTTAAGCTTATCAAGGAAGCGAAGAAATGGTTAATTCGTAATTATTATTCTTTTCTGCTGAAGACTTCTTGATTCTTTGTTCATAATTTTATTCATTGCCTTTTGTCCGTATTTCTCTTTTATCTATAAGAAAACCATCTTTAGTTCGTCTTTTTCAAAAAAGTAAGTCCACTGCTGACCAAAGAGTTATCGGGAGTCGTATGTGAACTTGAACATTCGCTGTGCTTGTAGTATTTGTTCTACGTGCGCATCATGTCTGTAAATGCTGTTGAGGAACTGTCCCTTAATATTTCTTCATGTTTTGAACTTTATTCCCATCATTCAATCTCACGATTTTCTCTAGCATATTAAAAATTTTAAGGCTTGTGTTCAGGTTGATGGCTATTTACATTGCTACGAAGAAGAGAAGGTTATGAAGAAGATTGCATGGGAGGCGATGCATTGGGAATACCTTCAGGTGATGAGTGGATCCCTTACTGGCATTTAACCTTTCCGTTTCATGTTACGAACAGAGCTGCCCCCCTCCCCCCAAAGCTACTCATTTAGTAGAAGCTACTTGATAGCTTAATTTCACCTTGGAGTACTAACATTTAGGGGGTTCAATGTTCAGTGTTCCTAAGCTGATTTTTGGACACTCGCAGTTGATAAAACCCCAGCTTTATCTGTCTCTTTTTCTCTTACCCTCGCAGTGTCTAGTTTGGGCTAGATGTCGTAAAAAGAAGATGTGTCCTTGGTGAGATGGGATGAGTTTCTTTCCAAACTATTAGGAGAGTTTCTGCGATATGCTCTCTTTTTCTTCTTTTCTCGTTTTTAATGAGTAATCAAGAAATATATTGATCGATAGTGCCATTATTGTACAAAAAGGGCAATTGTAAAATCATCATGCTTATTCATGCCCTCTAGTTGTCATGTGCAATGCTATCTGCAAAATCCAAAATGTCAATTTCTTCCACAATTAAGCCTCTGATTCCAACTAACTGTAATTTTCAAAGAATGGTGCTTGAATTCTTGATGGAATGTAGTTTTAGCTTCTAAATCTGCAACTCCTTTCCTTCCAAGTAATCTACCAAATGGCTGACGGAATCATATCCCAATCTTTCAGGTAGTCCATCAGAAAATATGCTCAATTTTTATTCAGATGTCCAACGCATTTCTAGGCTTAGAGCCTATTTGGCCTGACTTTTGTAGCATTGCTTTTATTTTTTAAACGCACGTTTTGTAAAGCTATTTTTTTAGGAAAAAAAAAAATATTATGAGTTTTGGCATAACTTCTCATATAAATATTTCTGAGGCATCAAGTTGTTTGGCATAACTTTTGCATATTAGAATTAACTCTTTGTTACAAAAAAAAAAAAGAAGAATTAACTCTTCTTCTTATTGACATAGACAGACATATGCGTATCTGTAATGTATTTTTTTTTGCCGTGAATTTCTGAAATTGAATTCTTGCTTGCTCAAGTAAACGAAAAATCCATCCTTAGTCCATATCTTAATGAAGAAGGTCCAAGCCTATCTATGGCCTCTTGTTCAATTGATTCAATTTCTATGATCCTAAAATGGACCCTCCAAAACAAGTAGTAGAAATTTCTGAATAAGAGAGAAAAGATAGAGAGATTGTTAGCAGTTACAGAGCGGTCGTAAATTGCAAGGAGGTGGATGGAGGAATGTTTATAGAAGGCCCAACGTGTGTGTATGTGTGTGTGTTTGCCTGAGCGTGCGCGCGCGCGCGCGAGAGAGAGAGAGAGAGAGAGAGAGAGAGAGTTGGGGGGAAATTAGCGACCAAACAGCGCTTTTCATAAAAAGGAGATGAAAACATCATAATTTAGGGATTTCCTTACTTTCCACTTGTGCGAGAGTTTAAAGAACTAGATCTACTGAAACTTTGAAACTTACATCTGTTTGTATGATACAGCTCAATATAATTTCGAAAGTTCATGTGTTGGGTGCATGGGTTAGGCGGGAAACCAGTGGTTGTGGGGCCTGAGTTTGTTAGTTTGTTATTTTTGTTTTGATAAGGGGAGAGAAAGCTGAGTAGAGGTAAGCAGGTATAATGCCCTCTCAATTGTAATGAAGGCAGCAAGAATGAATATACAAAATTTCTCTCTCTCTTGAAATCATCTCTCAAATCTTTCTTTTCCTTCTTTTCGAAACACTAGTTTCCTGAAGAAGCCCTATCAATTGGTATCAGAGCAGGTTTTGACCTGCGTTTACACCAGAAGAACTTCCCGTTCTCATATCGATCCTCCATTAAAGAGCTTAGCTCATCAATGGCCATCTCCGACAACACTCGGGGAAATGAACAGCGCAGAATTGAGGAAGTATGGTAAACAATGCAAACGGCTTGGAGGGAATTCCAACAAACTATCAAACTTCAACTAGAGGAGCAGTAAGAAAAGCAAGATCGCATCAATTGAAATCTGAGTGAGCTCATTATGGGGTTAAGCAGACAGGTCTTACAAATCGCAATGGAATCCAGTGGTAACAACTCTAAAAATGGTAATCTTTCTTTTTCAAGGCTCTCTAAAATCAATTTTCCACAGTTTGATGGAGAGGATGTTCAGTGATGAATCTATAAATGTGAACAGTTCTTTAAAGTTGAAGGTACAAATGACAATGTTAAGGTCAAAATACCATCTATCCAGTTGAATGGAAAAGCCTTACTATGGCATCAGTCATGTATAAGAAGCAGAAATGGGTATGGCCGGGGTGGAATGAGTACAAGGGAGCTATTGCAGCTAGGTTTGGGGCACAACCTTTTGACTATCCATTAGCTGAACTGATGAAACTCGAACAAGTAGGAACTGTCGAACAGTACCAGGAGTCATTTGATGCTTTACTTAATAGAGTGGAGCTACCTGCTAATCATGCCATTAGCTGTTTTTTAGGGGGATTGTGTGAGGAAATTCCGAATGCAGTAAGAATGTTCGAACCCTAAACTATCCATGACGTGTACTGTCTAGCAAAATTACAGGAAGCTACCATGGTCTCAATTGCTAAGAAAACCAAACCTATCCTGGAGAGGCCCCCCTCTTTCTCGAGAAGTATCACTAGTAGCCACAGAAACTTTTCCAAAGCCCTCAGAATTTTACATCCAAGGATTATCCCTCCTCTTCACACGCAGCAACCAGAGCTAACTCATTATAACTAGCCAGCAGTGCACAGTCTGTCACTTCCAAACCAAGAAACTTTGGAAGGATACTAAGTGCAAAGGAAATTGAGGAGAAAAGGGCTAAGAACCTTTTTTTTTTTTTTTACAATGAGAAGTTTTTTCCAGGACATAACAAGTATACCAACTGGAAATCTTGGAGGAAGGAAATGAGGAGTTAGGAGAGGATGAAGGATTACAAGAGGAAGGAGAAGGAGAAGTAGTCAAGGAGGAAGACATGCCCTTGATTTCCCTGCATGCTTTAAATGGAGCCAGTTCATACCAAACAATGAGAGTCAACGGCAAGGCAAGAAATGCAACCCTACACATTCTAACAGACTCTGGGAGCACTCATAATTTCTTGGACATCTCAGTGGTCAAAAGGTTGCACTGTGAGCTCCGAAAGATCCCTCCATTGCCTGTAGCAATAGCCAATGGGCAGCAGCTGGATTGTAACACCATGTGCAAGGATTTCTCTTGGCCCTTAATAGGATACGAGTGCATAGAAGATATGCTACTGGTGCCTTTGGGGAGTTGTGAGATGGTATTATGGGTACAATAGCTATCCACCTTAGGCCCTATTCTATGGGATTTTGAGGCACTCAAGATAGAGTTCTCTTACAAGGAAAAAAGAGTGTTACTAAGGGGTATAAAAAAAATCTATAGTCGAATGGATGAGTGGGAAGAAGGTGCAAAAGACTATGATCCACTCAGCTCAGCTATTCACATTACAAATGATAAATGTGGAGCCATTAGCAACTCATAACAACCCTATAACACAAATACCTTAGTTGCCTGCTCTCCTGGAAGAATTTGCTAATCTATTTGAAGAACCAAGGTCTTTACCCCCGTACAGGAGTCATGATCACAAGATTATATTGAAGCCAGGAACCTCTCTTGTGAATGTCAGGCCATACAGATACCCTGCACTTCAGAAGGATGTGATTGAAAAGACCATTCAAGAAATACTGGAAGCAAGGGTGGTAAGGCCTTCCCAAAGCCCATATTCCTCCCCTATTGTTTTGGTAAAAAAAAGGATGGCACATGGAGGCTGTGTGTGGATTACAGGCAGCTGAATAAACATACAGTGTTGGACAAATTTCCTATACTAGTGATTGAAGAGCTGTTGGATGAACTCTTTGGGGCCAGCTATTTTTCCAAGATTGACTTACGGGTAGGATATTGACAAGTCAGAATGAACCTTCATGATATAGAAAAGACAACTTTTAGAACTCATGATGGACACTATGAGTTCTTAGTCATACCATTTGGTTTGACTAATGCCCCTTCCACTTTTCAATCCCTTATGAACCATATTTTCAAACCTTACTTGAGGAAGTTCATATTGGTATTTTTTGATGACATCCTAGTTTACAGCCCCCCTTTGGAGGCATACTTACTGCATTTAAGAGCTGCCTTTGAGACTCTGAGGCAGCATTCCCTATTTGCCAAAATGTCCAAATGTTCTTTTGGTACAAGGGAAATAGAGTATTTGGGACATGTGATCTCCAAGGATGGGGTGTCCACTAATTATAAAAAAAAAAAAATAGAAGCCATGAAAGGCTAGCCAACCCCCTGTAATGTCAAGCAATTAAGGGGATTTTTGGGACTCACAGGTTACTACAGAAGATTTATTAGAAATTATGGGCAGTTGAGCAGACCCCTCACTAAACTACTTAAGAAAGAGGCATTCCATTGGAGTAATGAGGCCCAGTTAGCTTTTGAAAACCTGAAATTAGCCATGATCACTGCCCTTGTATTGGCTTTACCAGATTTCACTAAGCCTTTTGTGCTTGAAACTGATGCATCTAAAGCTGGAATAGGTGTTGTTTTGATGCAAGGGGCCACCCTATTGCTTATCGCAGCAAGGCTCTCTCTTAAACATCAATCTCTATCCACTTATGAGAGAGAACTGATGGCTGTAGTAACAGTCGTGGAAAAATAGAGGCCTTATTTGTTGGGCAGAAATTTTCTTATCAAGGCTGACCATTTCAGTTTGAAGTACATTATGGAGCAAAAGAGTACTACTCCCTTCTAGAGCAAGTGGCTACCAAGGTTGATGGGCTTTGACTATGAAATCTTATATAAGCAGGGGAGGGATAACTAAGCTACAGATGGCTTATCTCGGATTTCTAGAGCTCAGCTATTCTCTATGACCATCAGCAACCTACAGACTGATCTTTTAGATCAGATCAAAGCCTCTTGGAGTCAGGACTCTAAATTACAATAGCTCATTCAAAATCTCTCCACTGGACAGTCTCACCCTAAGTATTAGTGGTCTCAAGGGATGCTGTTCAGAAAGGGTACACTGGTTGTGGGTAATCATTTCTCTTTACAGCAGCAGATAATCCAACTTTTTCATGATACACCCCTTGGAGGCCATTCTGGGGTCAAAGTGACCAAGAAGAAACTCAGTAGCCTCTTTTATTGGAAGGGGGTCAGCAGAGACATTAGGAATTACATTAGGTCTTGTGATACTTATCAGAGGAATAAGGCTGACCTTGGGGCCCCAACTGGGTTGTTGCAACCCCTACCCATTCCTGGTGCTATCTGGGTGGATGTTTCCCTAGATTTCATTGAGGGGCTACCCAAATCCAGAGGCAAAGACACTATTCTAGTAGTGGTGGATAGATTGAGCAAATATGCTCATTTTCTGGCTTTAGCTCACCCATTCACTGCATCCGTTGTGGCTCAACTCTATTTTGAGCATATCTTCAAACTGCATGGCCTCTCTAAAACTATTGTAAGTGATAGGGATAAGATTTTCTTAAGCAGCTTCTAGAAGGAGCTGTGCACACTACAGCAGGTGGACCTTCACATGTCTACTGGATGTTATAAAGGAGAAAAATGTATCTTCATTAGATATAGTAATGAGTCAAAAGGCTATCGCCTTTATAAGCCCGAATCAAAGAAACTCATCATCTCAAGGGATGTTATATTCGATGAAGACGCACAGTGGAGTTGGCAAGACAACTCTACACAACATCTAACATCACAAAACCTTTCCCCAACCTCATCTCAAGAAGGAGGACACACTCAAAAACTCGCTCCAAATTCACCTCCTTCATCAAGCCCACAATCTCCGAGAAATACACCCATAGCAACTGCAATTCCAAACCTTCCTCAACCAACACGTTGCTTACAAAGAGACTGGCATCCTCTAGCCTACCTCCAAGACTACCAATGTGGTCATACCATCACCGCTTTTTTCGCAAGTGAACCACAAAGCTTCCAAGAAGCAGCTCAAGATGAGAAGTGGATCAAAGCCATGGACCAAGAAATCAAGATGATCGAAAAAAATGATACGTGGGAGCTTACAGATAAGCCTGAAGATAAGATATCATGGGCCTCAAGTGGGTCTACAAGATAAAGTATAATGAAGATGACTCAATTCAAAAGTACAAGGCTCGACTTGTTGCTAAGGGCTACTCATAACAACCAGGGATCGACTTCAATGAGACATTTGCTCCAATTATACGCATGGAGACCATTAGAATAGTTCTTGCCATCGCAGCACATCTAAAGCTGCCAGTCTATCAGCTTGATGTCAAATCAGCATTTCTTAATGGAGAGCTTAAACAAGAAGTTTATGTAGAGCAACCTGAAGGATACATCATCACAGGATAGGAAGACAAAGTTTATCGTCTACATAAGGCTCTATATGGCCTCAAGCAAGGTCCCCAAGCATGGACCAGTAAGATAGATGGTTATCTCTTACAAAATGGCTTTATAAAAAGCCTAAGTGAGCCATCTCTCTATATCAAAACCCATGGGCCAAATGATTTCCTCATTTTGTGCCTTTATGTAGATGATCTCATCTATACAGGCACCAACATGAAGATGTTCAATGAGTTCAAGAAAGCAATGATGTCAGAGTATAAAATGACAGACCTAGGGCTAATGAAATACTTTCTTGGGATGCAAGCAAAGCAAAGCCCATGTCGCATCTTTTTATCTCAAGAGAAGTATGCAGATGTCCTACTCAAGAAATTCAATGTCATAATGGATGTGAAAAAGTATGAACAAATTGACAAACATACATAGATTTAACATGGTTCACTAACAATGTGTTAGCTACGTCCACAGGCAAAAGAGAGAGATAGTTTTATTGATATATAGGAATACAGAGATACGCATTACATATATAGAGTTTTGGTTTTAGAGCTAACCCTAACCTATATATCACGTACGCCGTCAGTTACCACCGTGCTAGGTCTGCGAAGGGGGCTAAAAAACGGATTCAAGGCATTCTAACAAATCTCCACCTTGACTTGAATCCTCTCATAGCAACAACATATGCACCATAACAGTGCCAAATCTCTTCTGCCTCAGATTTTTGCTCTCCAAGAGGCAAATTAACAGCTTCCAACATTTAACAAGTCCAAACAATGTTGGAACTTGCTAGCTGAAACTGGCTTAGTGAACATATCGGCAGGATTGTCAGCAGTACCGACTTTCTTCACTTGAATTCTCTTTTTACTTCTCAGGAAATGATATCGAACATTAATGTGTTTGGTCCTCTCATGGTGAACCTGATCCTTTCTTAAACATATTGCACTCAAGCTATCACAGTATATGATAGCCTGAGGGCATCAAATACACCTACTAAGGGCATCAAATACAAAGCTTGAGTGGTTGCAAGAGGGTTCAGTCAGGAGAAGGGAATAGACTACACTCTTAGTGTAGTCTATTCCCTTCTCCTGACTGAACCCTCTTGCAACCACTCGAGCTTTGTATTTGATACCCTCAGTAGGTGATATCCCTTCCTTCTTCTTAAAAACCCATTTGCAGGTGATGATTTTTCTATCCAACGGTCGTTTCACTAGTTCTCAAGTCTTATTCTTTTGAAGTGACTCCATCTCATCTCCCATTGCTGCAATCCATTGGGTAGACTTGGAAGATGTGACTGCTTCTTTATAGGTGGACGGCTCGTGAGGGCCCACCTCTTTAGCAACCTGTAGTGCATAAGCCACCATATCCTTGAAACCGTATTTCGTAGGAGGCTTCCTGAAATTAGCCCTCCGAGAGCAACCAAGAGGCAAGCTGTATGGATTAGCTAGCGGTGTGGGCTCGGTTTCTGCACAAGAATGTTGAGCTTCTTCCTGTTGTGGTTCATTCTCATCATGAGTGATTTGGTGCTCCATCTGTTTCTCAACACTACCAATTTCTGACGCAGTAATAGATTCACAGTAGGATTAAACATAGAATTTTCATCAAAAACCACATGTCTACTGATAATAACCCTATTTTCTGATGGAGACCAGATTCTGTAACCTTTCACTCCATCCCCATAGCCCAAAAATACTCCCTTCCTGGCTCGAGGTTCTAATTTACCCTCATTTATATGATAATAAACAGAGCAACCAAAAACTGTCAGATTTGAGTAATCTGCAGGTTTATCAAACCCTATCTCATATGGAGTTTTGAGATGTATACCTGTGTGAGGTCCACGATTGATCAAATAGCACATTGTATTAACCGCTTCTGCCCAAAACCTTTTAGCCAAACTAGCATTAGAGAGCATGCACCTAGCTCTCTCCAGAAGTGTTTGATTCAGACGTTCTATGACACCATTCTGCTGTGATGTATCCCTGACCGTGTGATGTCTAGCAATCCCTTCACTATGATAGAACTCATCAAACTCAGATGAATAGAATTCCAGCCCATTGTCAGTGCGCAGCCGCTTGATCTTCTTCTCAATTTGATTTTCCACTAATGTCTTCCACTGTTTGAAGTTGTTAAAAGCTTCACTTTTGTGTTTCATCATAAACACCCAAGACATTCTGGAATAATCATCAATAATTGACAGAAAATACCTATGACCCCTCAAAGATTCAACACAAGAGGGGCCCCAACAATCCGAATGAATATAATCAAGCATACCTTTTGTTTTGTGAATTGCTTTTGGAAACTTGGTATGATGTAGCTTTCCAAAAACACAATGCTCACAGAACCCAAGATCCATTACCACCTTGTGACCACAGAGGAGATCACTCTTTGCCAAAATTTGCATCCCTGTTTCACTCATATGACCAAGTCTCATGTGTCATAACTTGGTCATATTGTCCTTGTGAACTTCTGAAGATGCAACAGCAGCTGAAACACATAACGTAGTGCCTTGCAGTATATACAAAGTACCTCGCTTGACACCCTTTAGAACCCTATCTGAACCCTTGCAGACATAGAGAACTCCTCCTTCACCTTGAAAACTAAATCCTTTCGTGTCCAACAGACTCAATGATATTAGATTCTTTGTCATATATGGAACATGCCTGACATTGTTCAACGTACAGAATTTACCATTATGTACCCGTATCTGTATAGAACTAATTCCAGCCACTCTACAAACAGCACTGTTAGCCATAGAAATATTGTCTCTAGTCACCTGCTCGTAAGTGATAAACCATTCTCTACGCGGACATATATGGTAAGATGCCCCTGAATCTAGGATCCACACAACAGTATGATGTATAGGTTCATCAGCGACTAGGGTTATATCTTCTTCGGACCTACTGTCACCTTCTGTGATAGCAGCAGTACCTGCTTATTTCTCCTGTTGTTGTTGCTGCCTCTTCTTTTTAGGGTACTGATTTTTCCAGTGTCCCGTCTCCTTACAGTAGTTACAGATATCACTAGGTTTAGGATCCTTAGAACCCGATGGCTTCGATTTCTTCTTCCCCGAATTCCCAGGTCTTTTACCCCCCTTGGCTATCAACCCAATAGCCTCAGTACCAGCACCACCTGTACCAGCCGACTTATGACGCAGCTCTCTGCTATGAAGAGATGATCTAACCTCTTCCAGAGACACAGTATCTTTCCCAACAATAGAAGATTGCACGAAATTTTTATATGAGGGTGGGAGAGACACTAACAGAATTAGGGCAGTATCCTCATCTTCAATTTTAACCTCAATATTACGCAAATCTAACAAGATTGTGTTTAATTGATCTAAGTGATCTCTCAAAGACATACCTTTCTGCATTCACAGACCAAACAGACGTTGCTTCAAGAGAAACTTGTTAGTTAAAGACTTCGTCATGTGCTAGACTCTCAAGCTTTAACCACAGCCTAACAGCAGTATCCTGGTATGCGATTTCAGTGATGATATAATCTGCAAGACACAGTATGATCATTGCGTGTGCCTTTTCCTCCAGACTGGCCATCTCAGCGGCATCAGTACCTGTATCTTTCTTTGCCAGCGGCGCCCATAACCCTTGTTGCTTCAACAGGGCTCGCATCTTGATCTGCCATAGACTAAAACTGTTCCTCCCCGTAAATTTGTCAATTTTTACGTTCAAAGCAGACATCTTTCTCCCCAGAATTTGAAAACCCTAACGCTCTGATACCAGTTTCTTATAACGGATGCGAGAAAGTATGAATAAATTGACACACACAGATTTAATGTGGTTCACTAACAATGTGTTAGCTACATCCACAGGCAGAAGAGAGGGATAATTTCATTGATATATAGGAATACAGAGATACGCATTACATATATAGGGTTTTGGTTTTAGAGCTAACCCTAACCCATATATCACATACGCCGTCAGTTTCGGGGGCGTTGCCCCCGAACCCCCATCGGAGGCCACGTTGCCCCCCCAAACCAAGGCGCATCACCCCTGGACCCTGACTCGTTGACCGGTCAGCGAGCCCACATGCTAGGTCTGCGAAGGGGGCTAAAAAACGGATTCAACGCATTCTAACATTCAATATGGTTGACTGTAAGCCCATGGCCACACCTATTGCTATCAATGAGAAACTATCTAAGAATGATGGCCAAGAGAAACTTGATGCATCACTTTATCGAAGTCTTTTGGGGTCACTTATCTATCTCACATGTACAAGGCTAGATATTGTTCATGCTGTCATCATTGTCTCTAGGTTCATGAGTGAACCTAGCAAGGCACATTTTGCATCAGCAAAAAGAATACTTCGCTACGTCAAAGAGATGAAGAATTTCAGGGTTCTCCATAAGATCAATGAAGATTACAGCCTCACAGGATACACAGACAGCGATTAGGCAGGATGCATCGATGACAGGAAGAGTACAAGTAGTTATGTATTTCAACTAGGATCCAAGATCGTCTCATGGTCTTCAAGGAAGCAAGCTGCAGTCACACTATCATCAGCAGAAGCAGAATATATAGCAGCAACAAGTGCAGCATGTAAAGTAATGTGGCTTAGAAGGATTTTGAGAGATCTACAAGTCAACACCAAAGAACCCACAACAATATTTTGCGGGTAAAGCTATAAGAAAAATCTAGATAAGAACTTAAAAGGAGAATTAAATTAAAATTAGAAATATCTTAGATAATTTTGGAGGGTAAAGCCAAATCTCCCTCTATAAATATCACATTGTAGGACCACTTGGAGCAATGCAATACAACACTTCTCATTCTCCCAATTAGTCCCTCCTCCTATAAAGCTTTCAACTATCAAACATTTTTCATCAAATTAAATTATTTCCACCATAATCCCACCAAGCTTCCATAAAATCCACTAGGGGTTCCCCATCTCCATGCCTTCCCCCACTCAGGTGTCTCCATGAGATAGGTCCCCAGTTGGGTCTATGCTTCCAACACTTGGTGAAAAGAAAGGCCTTCCTGCAATTTAATTGTAGGGGTGGAGCAGTCCACATCATTAGCTAGGGTGTTGGTTTGGTTGCAAGCATTAATTATTTGCAGCTCTTATAAATCTGATTTTTGTGTATTTATATATTTCTTGTTCTTGTAATTTGCAAACTATACAAATTTGCCTCTTATGGATTTATATTGTTGTTTTCAGAGGGTTAGTTCAAACCTCAACTATGAAAAGTTGCAGGAGCTCTTGGACGGACCTGTGAGTACTAGATTTCTGTCTTTTATCTGGAATCTTTACGAGTTTGACTTCTGGTGTGTGTAGAGCTCATCAAACATTCTGGCCTTGTCCCAATGCTAGGTTTCTATCTTTTATCTGGAAATTTGATGAGTTCTAGTTGGCAGTATGTGTAGAGCTCAGCAAAGATTCTGGTCTTGCCACAATGAGTCACGTAGCAGCCTGGCCTGATGATAGTTGCCTCATCAGTATTCACTGTTGATAAATTTGCTTTGTAGATTATTTCTTAACTGGACTCTTGCAGTCAAAAGCATGTTAGCACAATTCTTGATTTTCCCTATCTGTTTGATGTTTCTAAGGTCCCGTGCATTCATGTTAGCTGAGTCACTCTGTCATACAGTCTTCCAGCTTCAGATCATGATAATCGAAAGCAACTATGAGTGAACCTTCCTGATTTTGTTTACTAGAGGGGGCAGAGGAATCTTCCCTATCCTTTAGCCGGATGGAATCCGCCGCTCATTTGTGGAATTTGGGCTTACTTTTGCAAACCAATCTTATGCTGCCTGTTTCCAAACTGATGATGCGAGCATTCACTTGGTTGTCTCAGCTCGTGGTTTCTGATAATCAAAAGAAGAGTAAGACAGAAAAGCATTAGGAAGATAATGAATTATCACAGATTAATAGAATTGAAGCTGAGAATGATATGGATGAGCCAGAGGCAATGGACGATTAACGCTTATGAAGAGTACCAGGAGCAGGAATACTCATACTATGAAAATAGGGAAGAGTATGAACATTTCGGTGATGAACCAGAGAACGCTTTGAAGACAGAAAAGTTTTTACGAATCCCTTCTTTTTTTGTTTGTTTTTCTGGGATGTGGGGAAAGAGTTGGACCTCTCGCATTCTAAGCTGAAATTCTCATATGCTGACTTGATGGCTGCAGTTGCTTGTTCCATAGTGTAGTATTTTTCATGGGGATCTTTTCTTTCACGTCAGACAAGATGTGATATAAATGTCCTGAAAAATTAGACTTGTGTGGCTAGGGAGCCCCCCCTCGGAGTAGGAGGCGCAGATTGAAAAGTATAATCTATTAAACTTCTTATGCGTTTGCGAATTCCTTTGACACTTCTAAGTTTTGAACTCCAGACCTTGACATGAAACCTAGTACACGTGCCAATATGGCGATGCTGGTTACCTGTCTGTAAAGGTGCCATCTACCTAATTCCCAAAATTTGCAAGTGTCAGATGGTGTATGGTCTGCGAACATGTGAGAATATATATATATATATATATATATATATATATATGTACGTATTTATGTATGTATGAATGCATATATTTTTAGAATTGGCAGTTAATGTTCGAAAATTGTAACCATTGGAGATGGTTAATTACTACTTTACAAAAAGTGACCTCTGTTGAAAATAATCTCTTCTGCAGTCTTTTTTCAATTAAGGAGATGATAGACCTCTAACGGCGTAGGTGGATGAATGTCATTTTTACTTTCTGTTTTGTTGGTGCCTTTATTATTATTATTATTATTGTTATTATTAGTACTAGTAGTAGTTTGGAACTATATCATGAAATATCATTAACAGTTGCGTTATTTTTTATATCTTTGCTTTTAAATAGAAGAATTAATCAATATAGAATATTGATAAGGTCATCTTTTTAAACTAATGACATATATGCAAAATTTTCGATAAAAGTACTGATCAAGAGCGAAGGGGGGGGGGGGGGAAGAAAAAAGGAGCTGTGGACGTTGGTTAGAGGAATTGCTCCGGAAGCCTGGGCCCGACACCTTACAATATTTAATACCATCCCCTCGAGAGCCAAGCCATGAGCCTCGGCACCTTAACTAATACTAATACTATCATTAAGATCCCGCGACAATTTTGATTAGTTCTTATTTTTGTCCGGTGTGTTGAATCTCTGCCAAATTCATAGTCTCAAGCGTTGTCTTCTTGCAAACTTAGATTTTCATCATCCGAAAGTAACTTCTTCTTCTGCACCTCTACTGTAAAACCAAAAGTAACAGCTTCTTGCGTTTGTACGATTCTTTCATGCATGAAGCAAGCGGGTTTGGTTAGTAATACTAGATTATTCTGTTCATTGCTTATTGTCCCTGCATAATTCTGAAGGGGAACTCTCTTTGGTTCCCCCTTCAGGGCCTTCTTTCCCCTCTTCTTCCTTCATGTGCGTGAGCGTTCAGTTCGAGCCAGCTGCCAAGAACGTGAAAATAGTCCCTACTTCCTCTTCTTGCCTCCCAGCCCGCTCTCGTGGTATGTTGAGTCCATCGTAGTTAAGGTATCCATCACAGTTGAGGTATTTTCGACAGACGAATTCAGAGACTCAGTATGGTCTTTCATGTGGACATGAATCTTCCCCTATATACGGACATACCCTGTCTGCAAATCTTTGACTTGGATTTCCATCCTCTCCGGCTTCATGTACACGTAAACCTTGACTTGGATTATTGTTATGATTATCACTAACATTACTTTTACTAGAGTTGGCTTAGCTCGAATGTGTTTTTCATATATTTAGTCTCATTCTACCTATTGTCAATTATCACCATCTAATTTATTAGCAAGGTTTTGAGTAACTTATTGAGAGACACCGCCCCCCAAAAAAAGGTTACCAAGGTCACATTAAGCATAAAGTTCAATATTCCCTCCCCTTGAAGTGTTATATTTTGTGGCTCATCTCAATATGTATTTTCTTTTTTGTACTTAAACCGTGTAATTTTTTGTCCTTCATTAAGAACGGATTTTGAAATATTTCTGTTAAAAGGCCCCAAGTCCTCGGCAGGAGAAGATTCAAGTGAGGCATTGGACCGAAATTTGATTGAGATATTTCGCTCTTGCATCAAAAAGATGTTGGAAGTATAGTTTTCTTGGGCTCAAGTGTTGTACAGGAGAAGAATAATTAAGAAGTATAGAGGTGCAAATTCTTAGGATGGCGATTCTAGGGGCAATGTGGATTTACTGGAAAGGGCAAGCTTTAAAGCATGTAGTAAACCACAGCACTATAGCCATCGAAGCTAAAAAAAGGACAAGGACAAGCCATGCAGATGCAGTCAACCATGCTCATGAATTTGAGCCATTTGGCCTATTGTGGATGAATAGGGGCAAGACGATAAGACAATGCAAATGGTTCCGCTTCATTCAAGATGTTTTTGCAGCTGCGTCGCTGTAAAACCGAAAGATTTTCTTATGATACATGAATCACTATGCAGAGCAATCAGTATCCAAAATACATACAATCCATGTACATTTTGTGGAAATAATAAGTACACTACCCACAAAAATTAGTACACTAGGGAAGCAAGACTATTTGAGATGATACCTACCATACATTGTTGAATTTAAAGTCGCACTTCAACCACATCACCATCTCTGAGTTGGATATCAGGTTGCACCAGTTGACCGTTTACCAATACCAACCTGCCTTCCCGCCCTGTTCTTCTAGCGACATCTGCAGCAGTGCTGCCATATTTTCAACCTCATTATCTCCCCCTCTGGCCAAAACACAATAGCTACTTCCCCAAGCAACAAGGAATCTACATTGTCACATGAACCCCTTCGAATAAAGTTTTGCTTAACACCTACTTCAGAACATATCTGCTCCTCCCACTAAAGCATTGTCCTAAGAAGGCTGTTAGGAATAATATTAGAGCAACAATAATAGCGGAAGCAATAGGATGAGTTAGAGATTCAGAATTCAAGTGAATAACAGAAAACAAAAATAAGAAGACAAGAGATTTAACGTGGAAAACCCAATGCGGGAAAAATCACGGACGGCGACAGCACCAGAACAATTCACTATGAGCAGGAAGAATACAACACGATCACAATCACTACAGTGATTTGATCTAAGAGCAAAATTACAACCTCTCTATTGTAATCTCTCACAAAGTACTTCTACCTCTCAATGTATGTATGAGTACTGGAGTAATTTTAGATCCTAGGTATGTCCCCTTTATATAGGGGCAGGAAGGCTAGGATGAGGAAACCCTAGCCACCACGGTATCTTGATCACCAAACCTCATCTTTCCAAAAAGAAAAAAATCTTCAACCCAAAATATGAAAATAATATAATTTCCATAATATAGAAGATCTCAAACACACAATATGATCTTAGATTCCAAGTAGCCGGTAAAAGGAATTTGGGCCATAAACCCAACAATCTCCACCTTGGACCAAAATCCAACACTATCTCTCGATCACCGTCATCACACCCCGAAGGGTGACGCCTGTTAGGCGATAATTTGTCGCATTTTACATGCCCTTTTTACCTAATCTTAGCTCGTATAATAATGTAATCTTTAGAGTTTTTCTTGTTTTATTAAGTATTTTTTGAGATTTTTACTTGTTTTGTTTATTCTTGCAGGTAATAAGTTGAACCAAGCAAATATCGCGAAAAAGGGCGGAAAAGGATCAAAACAGGCGAAAAGACGGAAAAACGGGAGCCAGCCGGGGCAGCCGACCAGCAAGTTGGCACGGCCACCCTGTGCCACGTGGCACGGCCGTGCCACACCGTGCCACCTAGGCACGGTCGTGCCCCTTGTTTCCTTCGGTTCTTCGCGGCCCGCCTTGTCTTCTATTTAATCCTCCTTTCTCGACCTTGTTCGGGGGCTTCTTCTTCTTTTTTTTTCTAGGTTAGTTTAGATTAGATGGTAGCCAATAAAAACCCCTTTGAGGGGACTAGATTAAGATTTAGTTGTATTGATTTGGGATTGACGCTTGGCGATTTCCACTTCACTCATTCAATTCAAGCATAAGTCTTCTTCTTCCTCTCTTATTATTTCAATTTTGTTATTGTTTGTTTTTGTTTAATCTTATTAGTTTAGATTGTATTAGTTTAAGTGTTTAGTTTTGATTGTTAATTCATGTTTTATTTGATTGTTGGATTTCATTCTCTTTCCTTCAGTTCATGTTTATTACGTCCTTCGTTAGTTTAGGTTTAGGTTTAGGTTTTTTGTGTTTTGTTAATGATTAGTTGTTAGAATTTGTTGGCTTGGGTTGTGATTAGCCTTTTGATGGCTAACTAATCTTGTATTTGGCCTAACCATACCCAATCTATGCTTAGAACCTAGAGTTTTCCTTCATGCCCGCCAAGTGTTCGATGAAATGCCTGAGAGGGTTTTCATTCATATTTTTAGGCGATTGACTTATGCTGAGAGGTGAGGTCAATTTGCTAGTGTGGGAGAGGGAATGACCAAGTTCGGGACACGAAAGTAGTATCCGAATCGAGTTAGGTCCGGGGTTGCTAGTTTTGTGGTCTAATTCGCCTAACCCCACGAAAGTAGGTGGTTACAGTTAGACTAGCTCATGACCCTTGAGAGAGGGCTTGGGTGGTCTTTGATGGTGCAACCGACCATCTCTTGTTCATAGTGTGGTTCGGGTAGGTTAGGACTCGTCTTGGTTAGTTGGTTCATCCATTGGTAAAATCACAACTCCAAGTCGCTTGTTTCTGTATTTGTAGCGTAGTTTAGTTTCCCCTTCTCACCCTTCGATCCTGCCTAGCTTGAGACGCTTTAGCTAGCCCTGGTAGTTGGAAACACAATTCCCTGCGGACGGCACCCCAAGTACTCAACGATACACCTTGCACTTGGGGTTTACAAATATTAAAACTCTGTTTTTTCTGCAACAAGTTTTTGGCGCCGTTGCCGGGGAATTGGCGCTTTCCAATATTAGAGCTTACTTAGGCATTCGAGACTAGGCTTTTATTTCGGAAAAAAAAATTCAAAAAAAAATAAAAAAAATTTCAATGGCAATTTTCTATTTTCCCCAATGTGAGCAAGAATTATTTTACCGTTATTGAGATCGTTTACATGCTTATCTTGCTCAGTGTGCTTCTTGTAGATGTTCATGTGTGAAATGGGAATTATTGCATGTTATCGATGAGGGTGTGAATTGTGAGACCCGTGCTCTTTTTGAGCATTGGGATTTTTATGCTAGAAATGTCGAAGAAGCATGGGATTTTCTTAATTGGCTGGCTCAGGATACTTATGAATTTGATATTAGCTGTGCTAATTCTTACAACCCAGTCTCTTGCATCCCTGATTATGCCCCTCCTTTGTGTGAAACTTGCCATTGTTCTGATCATGACAACACTTCTTGTCCTTATTATATTTCTGATGATAGTCTTGCTAGAATTAATAGTATGATAGAGACAATGAAAAAGCAACAAGCTGAGTTTGAAAATAAAATGCGGGAGTTTGACATATCACATAAGGCCGACCTTAGGTTTAGTTCTCCTAAACGTGATGTTTGTTTGTGTGATGATGGTGCGTCTTTTACTCCCCTAGAATCCGGACTAGAGGCAGTACTTGACCCTTCCCTAACTGCTCCATCTCTTGTTGCTCCACCCTCACCCAGTGCCCTTAGGGACAACACTACGTTTAACATGACCTTGCCTGATCCACCTCTCCCTTTAACTCAGTCGACGGAGTTCGAGGTAGGTGAGACCCTTACTGTTAACGCGAGTGTTGACGAGGATGATGTTTGTTATGATTCAGACAATGATCTTATTGAGGTGCATGATTCTGATGCGGCTCCTGTAGAGAGGTCTTATGGGGATGTTGTGATTACTATGCCAGCTAGTCATGACCTTGTTGAGAATTCATCTCCTGCCCACCTTGATACACCCCATGTTCCCCCTTCAGGTTCACCACCCTCCTCTTCCCCTGAGCACCATAATTTATCACTCGTTGCATGTCATGATATGCTTGCGGGGAATGAGATAGACTATATGAACTCCCTAGGTACCTTCAGAGGGTATGACCCCTCCCTTGATCCTTATAGCTTGTACCTAGGGAGTATGCCTGCGAAAATCATGGTAACCACTGCATTTGATTTCTTTACTGATTTTTCAAAGGCATTCAATACATTTAGGAGAGCACTTACTATTATTTCTGCATTCCCGTTTAAGTGCTCTTACTTACACTCATTTGAGTTGCAGGCTCAGGTGTTTGATAAACTTCTGCGAGCGTTGACAGCATCTGTGTTGGCGATGCGCGTCCTGAACGCCGCCGAGGAGTGGCTGATGCTCCTCGCGCTTCCCCAACCTCGTCTTAGCGAGGTGTAGTTCGGGTACATTCAGTACCCGACCTGGTATAATCGTTCTCACTCTTCTGTTCCCCCCTTCTTTTTATTTTTTCTTTTCTTTCTTTTTGTTTTTGTTTAGTTGTGAATATTAGGATTGTGTTTTTGTTGGTGATCATCTTGTGGTGAAATTTTTGCTGAGCCGTTGTTGGCTATGATCACCATTTTTGTGTTTTTGTGGATTTTTTTTTTGTGTTGTGATTGGTGGTGTTGTTGGACTGGTCCATATTTGTTTTTGGTGGTGTCAGTTTGTATATATGTGTGATCGTGTTGTTGTTTTGGGTGAGATTGTGTTTTTGGGAGAGTGTGTTAGCTTGTGTATATTTTTGTCATCTTTTGTTTTTTCTTGTGTTTGATTTTGTTTTCTTTATTTTTGTGTGTTGGTGATGACTCACGGCTCCCAATGAGGACATTGTGAGATTTAGGTGTGGGGGGGGGGTCATCTCCCATTTTTCTTCTTATTTTTGTGAAAATTTTTCGATCTCCCATTTTTCTTCTTATTTTTGTGAAAATTTTTCATTTTTGTGTAAATTTTTCTTTTCTTTTTGCATTTAAGGGAGTTTTGTACTATTTTAATCAGTCTTGATCCCTGATACCTTGACTATTAGCTCGTATATAAGTATAATGTGCATGATAGGTGTTCATCCCCAGTCTGTCGTTTTAGACCTCAGTTCTAACCCCAACAGTCCATCGTAATTTTGCAATCCAGTCCTGAATTCATGTATTGCCATCATCCTGAATTCTTAGTCTTCCACGATCGACTCTCCCATTGTCCACTGCACAGTTCCCTTTATATGTGCTAGCACCCCCTTTTTTCCAAAACAAAAGTAAAAACAAACAAATTCAAGCGCTACTGGGTGTATCCCTTTGAGGCGTGGCATGAGCTTGTATTGAAAATAATAATGGAAAGAAAAAAAGTGGGAAAGAAAAGAGTTAGAAATGACAAGCACCCCTTTGAGGCATGCGCTACTGGGTGTTACCCTTTGAGGCAATACTGCTACTGGGGAAGCTTGCTTTCCATGCTAGCCATTCGAAAAGGTAGCTTGTGTCAGGTGCGTGGGATTGAGTTTGGTTTTTGTAGGCTTAATTTTAGAGTGATGATACACTTGCACACAGGCACCAAGATGGATTCATTATTTTCATGCATTATGGGGTGAAAAGCTGATGTCTGAATGCCCTTCTTTGGGATGATGTGTCCTGAAATGCATATAATGCTTGTGTACAGACTGATACTTGAGTTACTAGGGGGTTTTGGTTGATCCGAACGTGTACAGTTCACCCTGATGTTTATATTGTGTTTTGTCATTTTTATTTTTTCAATTTTTGTTTTTCTTTTCTTTGTTTTTTTCTTTTTGAGATTTTGTGGGTATATCTTCTGCAAACCCTCACGAGACCTCACTCGTCCACTTGGGGGAACCAAGGGGTTTAAAGGGCTTGTTGCATACGCTAAATGCAATCGCGATTCCTGCGAAAGTGAGTTAGGTTCTTAAGTTCGTTTTTCTTTTATTTTGCTCGAGGACGAGCAAAAGATAGGTGTGGGGGTATTTGTTAGGCGATAATTTGTCGCATTTTACATGCCCTTTTCACCAAATCTTAGCTCGTATAATAACGTAATCTTTAGAATTTTTCTTGTTTTATTAAGTATTTTTTGAGATTTTTACTTGTTTTGTATTCTTGCAGGTAATAAGTTGAACCAAGCAAATATCGCGAAAAAGGGCGGAAAAGGATCAAAACAGGCGAAAAGACAGAAAAACGGGAGCCAGCCGGGGCAGCCGGCCAGCAAGGTGCACGGCCACCCCGTGCCCCATGGCACGGTGCAGCCGTGCCACCTAGGCACGGTCATGCCCCTTGTTTCCTTCGGTTATTCGCGGCCCGCCTTGTCTTCTATTTAATCCTCCTTTCTCGACCTTGTTAAGGGGCTTCTTCTTCGATTTTTCTAGGTTAGTTTAGATTAGATTGTAGCCAATAAAAACCCCTTTGAGGGGACTAGATTAAGATTTAGTTGTATTGATTTGGGATTGACGCTTGGGGATTTCCACTTCATTCATTCAATTCAAGCATAAGTCTTCTTCTCCCTCTCTTATTATTTCAATTTTGTTATTGTTTGTTCTTGCTTAATCTTATTAGTTTAGATTGTATTAGTTTAAGTATTTAGTTTTGATTGTTAATTCATGTTTTATTTGATTGTTGGATTTCATTCTCTTTCCTTCAGTTCATGTTTATTTCGTCCTTCGTTAGTTTAGGTTTAGGTTTAGGTTTTTGTGTTTTGTTAATGATTAGTTGTTAGAATTTGTTGGTTTGGGTTGTGATTAGCCTTTTGATGGCTAACTAATCTTGTATTTGGCCTAACCATACCCAATCTATGCTTAGAACCCAGAGTTTTCCTTCATGCCCGCGAAGTGTTCGATGAAATGCCTGAGAGGTTTTTCATCCATATTTTTAGGCGATTGACTTATGCTGAGAGGTGAGGTCAATTTGCTAGTGTGGGAGAGGGAATAGCCGAGTTTGGGACACGAAAGTAGTGTCCAAATCGAGTTAGGTCCGGGGTTGCTAGTTTTGTGGTCTAATTCGACTAACCCCACGAAAGTAGGTGGTTACGCGAGTTAGACTAGCTCATGACCCTTGAGAGAGGGCTTGGGTGGTCTTTGATGGTGCAACCGACCATCTCTTGTTCACAGTGTGGTTCGGGTAGGTTAGGACTCGTCTTGGTTAGTTGGTTCGTCCATTGGTAAAATCACAACTCCAAGTCGCTTGTTTCTGTGTTGTAGCGTAGTTTAGTCTTTTCTCTTTCACCCTTTGATCTCGCCTAGATTGAGACGCTCTAGTGAACTCTGGTAGTTGGAAACACAATTCTCTGCGGACGACACCCCAAGTACTCAATGATACACCTTGCACTTGGGGTTTATAAATATTAAAACTTTTTCTGCAACAACGGCCCCCAAGGGGCAATGCCCTGAAGGGCACTCAGTGGCTGTGTACGCCAACTAAGTCCAAGCAATGCTTGAACTTAGCTCTGGGAGATGACTTATATGAACCTTTCTTCATATAACCTGTCGTAGTAGATGTCTGCAAGACATAGAGGCCTCCTTACCTCAAACCCTTCAGTAGAATCCGACTGCCCTTCGAGACCTTCAGAACTCCACTTTCAGTTGAATATTTGCACCCTTTGGATTCAAGAGTGCCTAAAGAGATGAGGTTATACTTCAAATCAGGAACGTGACGAATATTCGATAAAGTCCTGACAACACCATCATGGGTCTTGATTTTAATATTACCGATTCCAGTTACATTACATTGGGCATTATTACCTATGTGAACAACAGTTGAGTCAACTGGATCATATGTTGAAAACTAATTCTTGTGAGGACACATATGATAGGTACACCCAGAATCAAGAACCCAATCAGAATCGCTCCCCCTTTCAGTAGAGGTAGCAAACAGAACGTCACCATTAGAATCAGATTCAGCAAACGAAGTTTTAGCCGGCTCATGAGAATTATCTTGTTCTTTCTCCCTCTTCTTTTACAGTTGCCAACAGTTAGCAACAATATGGCCCAATTTACCACAGTAATTGTAGGTCTTCCTAGTATGAGGATTTTTAGACTTAGAACGGTTCTTACTCCTATTACCGTTCTCCTTTTTAGTTGTTTTACCCCTTACTACTAATCCCTCAGCAGAATCAGCATAAATGTCAAGATCAAACTTCTCCTTAGACAACAGGTTTGACTTAACATCCTCAAACAATATAGTATTAGAATTACTATATAGCATAATCTCCCTAAAGTGTTTATAAGAAGGGGGTAACGACACAACAAGCAAAATAGCCTTATCCTCATCCTCAACTTTCACATCCAGACTCTCCAAATCTACCAGAATAGAGTTAAACTCATTCAAATGCTTTTGGACAGGGGTACCTTCAGCCATACGAAAGGTATACAACCTTTCCTTCAATCGGATCTTGTTAGCTAGACTCTTCGTCATGTAGAGTTCTTCTAGCCGAGTCCAGAGATCCACCGCAGTTGTCTTATCAAGCACCTCTCGCAAGACATGTGGTGCCAAGTACAACTGTATGGCTGAAACCGCTTTCAGCTCTAGTTCCTCTCATTCGTCCTCCATCAACGACCCACGTCTCTTCTTCACATATTCAGCTCACTGTTCTTCAGTCATCTTCTCAGGTTTCACGTGAGGTCCCTTCAGAACCTTCCACAACCCGTGCTGAGTGAGAACTGCTCTCATCGGCACCTTCCAGAGATTAAAACTAATCTCCCCATTGAATTTCTGAATATCTACCTTCATGATAGGAGACATCCTATAACCAAAACTCTGATACCACTTGTTGGGGAGATCTATGATGGAATCTCACTTGGGCTTGTTGCCATGGATCTTGGTTGAAGTGGGCTCCCTCCTGGATCTCCCCAACAAGTGGTATCAGAGTCAATTGATTTTAGGATGGAACCTCACTTGTGCTTATTCCATGGGCCTTGGTTGAAGTGGGCTCCTTCCTTGGATCTCCCCAACAAGTGGTATCAGAGCCGATGGTGCGTTCGGCTAGGTAACAAAAAGGTGTGGCACTTGTTGGGGAGATCCAGGAGGGAGCCCACTTCAACCAAGGTCCATGGCAACAAGCCCAAGTGAGGTTCCATCCTAAAACCAATTGGCAATAGGAGGAGTAGCCCACTTGACTTATACACCATGACCTTTCTTTTCAAACTCCCGATGTGAGACTTCTTTACTCATGTGTGATATTCCCAACAATCTCCCCCTCATACATGAGTCTCTTCCACACCACATCAACGCACAAGCTCCCCCTTGAGCGGAAGCTTTTACCAAGGTGTCAAACCACCATCAAGAGCTTATCCACGCCATCGAGCCACGCTGCAGCACACGTATTACCGCTCGATCAACACCTATGTGTCACTTCACCAAGCTCGTCCATGGGGTCCACCATGCCACACCTTTGTCGCCTAGCCGAACGCACCATCGGCTCTGATACCACTTGTTGGGGAGATTCAAGGAAGGAGCCCACTTCAACCAAGGCCCATGGCAACAAGCACAAGTGAGGTTCCATCCTAAAATCAATTGGCTCTGATACCACTTGTTGGGGAGATCCGGGAGGGAGCCCACTTCAACCAAGGTCCATGGCAACAAGCCCAAGTGAGATTCCATCCTAAAATCAATTGGCAATAGGAGGAGTAGCCCACTTGACTTATATACCATGACCCTTCTTTTCAAACTCCCGATGTGGGACTTCTTTACTCATGTGTGATATTCCCAACAAAGGCGCACCTAAAGATACAAGCAATCTCAACTTAATATTTATAATCTCTGTAAATCTCTGCAATTATGTGGCATGGGCGTGTGACCATCATTTTCCGTCATTTTAGTGAAGTAGGCCCTGACCATGAATTTGCAAGCGTTCAAAACTGCCATTTACCATCACAAGTACTAGGCCTTGGCTAAAGGATTAAAGTGTCCGAACTCATGTCCATCAATGTTAGGAGAACCGCCGCGGTGATCGAACCGGTCAGGCAAGTGGGTCAATAGGTCAACCAGTCAGACCGTTTGGATCGGATTAGACTCTTTGACCCGGTTTACCATCGAACCGGATTGGATGAAAAAATTTTCTGCAATACATAAGCTGTAGTAAATTTTTCTAATTTTTCAATAACCATATGCAACATATTAAATTACTTAAAAGCTCTTACATAAAATTGTTTTATATGTTTCAATTCAACGAATTAGTCACAACAAAATATTAATTTGGACTTTAAAAAACTATTGTGTTGTTTCGGCCAATGGAAACAAATTAAATGGAAGGAGTTTAGCTGTGTGGACTTTTGGGGCATCAACACATAGGTCATTTATTTATTTGGCTATTTTCTTTTTTGGTGAGGTGAGTGCAAGGATTTAAATGCTCTCAAACTCTCAACTCTCGACTCTCAACATAATCCTAGACCGTCTAAAAGCCTTAGCTGCTGCCTGTCGCACATTCCTCTCAGTCTTTCCTAATCTCTCTCTCTCTCTCTCCTCTTTCCTCTCTCTATCATGATGCATCCCTGCTCTCTTTAGCTTATGAATGCAAGGCTTCAACAATGGTGAAGGAGTTGCCCTTGCTCTTTCCATCTATGTGCAGTCCTGTCACTTTGAATTTTTAGATTGAACTTTCAAATTCTGAAAGAGATAAACACAAAATAAACTCAAGGGAAGTTGCAATGTGCTGATGTAATTGCAATGCTGCGAGCACTGGTGGAGAAAGCAATGGAGTGGTGCGACTCTGATGGTTTAGGATGTGGACTTTCTTTTTTTTTTTTTTTTAAAATTTATTTCTGGAAATCCCGGTCTGACCGTGACTCGGCCAGTTCGACTGTTGCCCAAGTCAGTCGGGTTTGACCTGGTTTTTTTGGTTCAATTGCTCAAGCAAGTCACAGTCTTTTCCGGCCCGCTAAGCTCACCGATTCCCGATCCGATTGGTTTAACCAGCCGGTCCGGTTTGATTCTCTTAACACTGATGTCCATCTCCCAAAGAGTCTATGGAGCATAAATCATCAACTAGACTTCAAAATCTCAAAAAGTCTTTTTATCCTTGCCATTCCTGTTGACTTCGCCTTTCCCTTGACCATTCATTTTCTCTCCTCTAAGAAAGAGAGAGAGAAAAACCAATAGAATTTCTCGGATGAGGACTGAACAAATTAGCATTCATTTTCTTTCCTCTGAGACGGGAAAAAATATATATATACTAGTATATATATTACATATATAATATATATATATATATATATATATATATATATATATAAAATTTCTGGGGCAAGGACTGAACAAATTAAATTGATAATTTATCAAAGTTGAGGATAAGTTATGAAGAATTACTCATGCAAATGTAAGAATGGTTCAGACTCCTTGTCAATAGCATTCCAAATCCAAATAATATCTGGACTAGACGAAGATTTATCCTTTTCTTTCAGTTGGGCTACTAATGCCCATTTTCAAGGCAATCATGTCTCCCTAGTTTCACGAAATGCAGCATTAACTGAAACGCATGGCATGTGAGCAAAATGTGGAGCCTACCCAGGTGCCGTTTAAATATTGAACCATCAAATTAAAAGTTCTTAACGAAAGCAAGGGAGAACAGCCATTGGGATTCCACGTCGCAAATTCAGATGAAAAAGATAATATTGCAAATAGCAATGACCAAAACTTCTTGTTGATACTGGCCTCCAAGTAACAGGGGCGGAGCCAGGATTTAAAGTAAGGGGGCGAGATTAATAATACACATAACATAAACTTTAATAGTTTTAAAAATGAAGTGCGTAAATCTCTAAATTCTCAATCAAGAAAGGCAAAGGCAAAACCTAAATTTTTAATTGATGAGTAAATCTCCAAATTAACCACTTATTCAACACAAATTCAATAAAAATTAGTAAACTAAACAGAAATAAGGAAGCAATTACAAACAAAATTAGCCTAACTTTAAATCTTCAATCAAGAAGACAATTAGGTTAAAAACCTCATCTTGGAATTCATAAATCATAAGTAATTCACTAAGTTAATCAATTATTTAACATGAATCTAACTAAAATCAGTAAAATATATGTAAACTAATTAATATGTATCTATCTGTTTTATTCAGAAAAATATTCCATATTTATTTTTTTTTCTCGAAATAGCTGGGGGGTCAATTGACCAATTGACCCCCTGCCCCAACGTGGCTCCGCCTTTGCCAAGGAAGATGTTGAAGCACTACAGATGGGTTTCTCACTGCTCCTTAAATATGATGTAATTGAATCAACATGTTTTCCACCAAAAACAGCACACACGACAGCCCAAGATTCAGATTCTTCCTGCTCCGTCAGATCAACCATTTGAATAAATGTTGGCAACAAACGATCAAATTGATCTTGCCGCACAAAAATGGATAAAATCACTAGTTAGTTCTAATAACATCTAAGAATTATTTATATCTTTGGATATCTACAAAGCGCGCTTTCTGAAAGGGAAAAGTGGTGCATGAATGCATTTCTGAAACCGCGCTTTGGATATCTACGTCAACCATTGAAGCCAACTAAAGAATGTTTTGAATGTGAGAAGACATCCAAGTCCTAGCAATACTCCTTGACAACCATACTCCCAACGGATTATGAATTCCATGAGCATGGGTTTCAATGGAGAAATAAGGTCCTAAACATGGGTCTCTACTCTCTAGAGTTGAAGGAGATGATAAGGATCTAAAGCCGCATATTGGGGCCACTGGCCTTGGAAAAGGATGACCTAAGCTTAGCAACTTCCCAAACCAGCCAAGCCATGAGCTACAACACTTGAGCAAGAATTCCCAAGGAAGCCACATCTGTGCGACTGTGACCCGTATTGCAAAGAGAATACAATTTTTTCAACTTTATTCTTCCAACAATCTACGTCACTGCTAGACAAGGACAGACACAGATTGATAAAATTGTTGACTCTCACCGTTGCAAGGGATGTCTAATGAGCTTCTGAATTTTCAACTCCCACTGATGCAGGCATCAGTTGGGGTAGGCATAAGATGGCCGATCACATTACAGCTATTTCAATCAATAAAATTATTTTCTGCTGTCAAAAGCTTATAGATGTCACGTACCTTATGATAAATTCCACCTCCGCAAAGTGTGTACTTTTCAAGACATGTACACCAATCTCCATGGCCCGGTTTAAACCGCCCTTTCTCAGAAACTTGGAGAACAAGTTGTTTGGAGAGTAAATAAATGTTGGAACATAGATAAACAAGAAAATTGTCAGAGAGAGATAGCTATCTGGGATACAATTGCATAAATAGACATGGATCACTACGCCGTGTAATAAAGAGAACAACGTCACCATTTAACAACTTTCCCAACATTTCTCCAAGAAACCCAAAATCAAAGTACAATAGACTTCCTCCTAGGGTTTTCTGATTAGAATTTAACTACTCCCCGGGTCTTCAGCCAAAGAATTTGAACGCTCCATCGATCTGAAGTCTCTTAAGATGTTTAAAATCTCTCTAAACGGGTTAATGATGGTAACGGCTTCAATGGCACCAACTCAGAGATTCGGAAATGTGATTACAATATGCCCAAAAATTGGCATTATCATGATGGCAATAAATTACGCTCAGATCTTTTGAGCCTTCAGTGGGATAATATCAATGGCGGATCTAGAAATTTTTCGTGGTTGTCCACTCAAAATGTTACTGATTTTCGTACAAAATTTGAAGTAGTTTCTTCAACTAATGGGAGTCTGGGATCCCATTAGCTATTACCTCCATCTGCCCCTGGAGAATATAGTCACGATTTGACATCTACTCATTTTTTGATATTGAAAAAAGGCCTGAAAAACAATAATATAGCCTCTATTCTAAAATTATGAAGAGGCGCTCACCATTCTGTCTATGAAACCTTTTAGGACACTCTAAATATATCCTAGACAATGTAAACGTGTCTAATGGCCTCAACGGCACAATCTTGTAAACCTTAAAGCATAGATCCAACACGTTAAAAAAACATAGGCATCAATGTAGTATATAGTCTACATTTGATAACACAGTTCCAATGAGCACAGACTTTTCATAATCAGCATATGATGTTTTGAAAATTAACTCCATGACATCAAAAAATGAGCATAATGGTCGTGTCACTCTAAACTGTCCAGAATGATCACAAGATACCCCAGGGAATTTTAAGGGTCAACTAGGCCATATACTCATGATTTGACAACATCTCAACCATTTTTCAAAAATCAGAACCGTATACAGACCTTATAATCTCTCAACATATCGACAATTTAGCAATTGAAGAGCCGGATCGCTCTAGAGGGAGGTGAATAGGGAGATCGTACAAAATTTAAAAACAAATTTGAAGGCAGAAATAAAAAGCAGAAATAAAATAGACAAGAGACACAATGATGTTTTAACGAGGTTGGGCCTCAAACAGACTTAGGTCCCCGACTAGAATTATCCAACTCTAGGATTCAACTCTCAAAATTCTTATTAAGATGGACTCATAATCTCTCAGAGTTACCTCACTCTAGAGATCCCAAATACTTTAAATCAACCTCTTGATTAAAATATGGGAAGAGTTATGATCTCACACCAACTCTTACGTTCACTCCTTAACAATAATTTCCTCAAAGTCACTCAACAACTCTTTGTCACAAATAGTACTTAATAGCTTAATGAAAGTTCTTAATGCTGTCACACTTGCTTTCCGCAACACGTCCATTTGTCCTCTATTTATACTCAGTTCTGGACAAGAGCCAAGAAGGCAATTCTGATTAAACCAATTTGATGCTGATTTTCAGGATCCTGTCTTCTTCTTGGTAGCATTTGACTTTATTTTCTTGCATCCTTTCATGGTCTTGATTGATACGATTTAGCTTGTGGCCTTAAAATATATTCACTGTAATTCTTTCTCTACGGCAAGTAATCTCAGAATATCCTTTAGTCAAGATAAGATGCTTGCCTAATTTATTTTAATTTGCATTTCATTACTGGATGATATCAAGGAGCATAAAATATAATTTCCAAGACTTCTTAATGCACCCAAATGAATTCCTTAATTTTTTAATCTAGCAATCAAGTTTAATCAAATAAGATCACATACACATATTTTCCTATGTATGTAGTCCACGTTTTTTATGGATGCCAGCTTGTATTTTAATATTCAATTTGTCTTTCAATTGAATCAACCAAGCCCATGCACATCTTTTCTTTGTGTTCTAATCTCTTGTTTTTATATGCTAAGTGTTAATTAATTTTGTGTTTCATCAAAATTTCCTTGGCTACTACGGGAGTCAACAGCAATTATCATTCTTCTTTGGCGGCCTAAAGTGTGAGAATTAAATTAGGAACCATTCTTTTGGACTACAGAAATAGTTTAGTCACTAAAGTAACAACACTAGGAGGAGACAAACGCTAATGGAAAATTCTCAAAGTTTTCCAGGATGCAATAGCGAAACTGCATGGCGAAGCTGACAACCAGATTCTGGGATGTGAAAAAAACATCTGTCACAGGAATTTAGTCACTGGAACACAAGCTAACATATAATACGAAAGCAGACGAAAAATACAAGAAATATAGAAAAGAAAAAAACCATAAAATAGAGGAAAAGACTGGTAGCAGCAGAAGCACCTTTTAGAACAGAAAAACTGAGACAATAAAACAACAAAACCACCACCCCCTAGTGTGGGCTTACTTTAGTAGGTTAGAGAAATCCAAACGTAAGCAGTCAAATCTCTGTAAGCAAAGAGACTGATTCCAAGAGGCTCCAACAATATTGTAGAAAAATTGAGAGAATAAAATACCCTATTTTGTGCGCCTGGGGGGGGGGGGACCTTTTTGTGCAACCCAGCATAAGCCTCCCATGTCTTTATTTGGAAGGAAGCTCTTCTGTCAGCAACTGCTTCGGATGCTGCTAATCCAAAGCTGACATCAACAAGCAGCTCCTTCCCATCCCTGTCAACTCTGAGAAAAAGTCTCATAAACGAGCATGAGATTCCTTCTCTTCAACAGGAAAAGGCCATGGCGGTTTCAACACCACACAGATAGCACATACCAACTCACCAACTTACCGGATAGTATCTTCTGCAAGCAAGCTAATTCCTTCCATCCTAAGCACAGGATGTCCCTCTTTCAAGGCACCGTACATATATATGCACGCATGTGTCTGTGCGTGTATATATATATATACAGGCATATATACATATATACAGGCATATATACATATACACACACATATATATATATATATAT